>BLSH010311025.1:1806981-1840488 GCA_018402905.1 Glandirana rugosa
AAGTTCGTTGAATAAACCAGTTGTTTACTGTACTTCACTATTTGGGGCTCCTTTTTGTTTTTTCCCCGGCATTTGATATGTCTTCATATGACAATACGGTGGCTGAGAGGAGTTCACCCCTTGCTTGAAGTGCTGTCTGTATATGCTTATTGGGAAGTTTGGGATTCCGCACTGTTGAAGCCTAAAAGACCAGGAGAATTTTCCAGCAGGATTACTACACATGCCTGGCTCCCAGCTGGGTCTGGTAAGCCTTTAATGCTTCCGGTGACGGATCCACACAATCTTTGTTTTGAGCACTGGGTGTCTGTGAAGATTTAAGTACGCACTGAGCCCCCGATGGATGTTGTATATACATTTGGAGATTCAGTACAGTTGAATTGACCACCTGTCAGCTATAGGACATTTATATTTTATTGCATTTGTACCTTTATTGCAATATATTAACCCTTTAGCGCGGCTTTATATTTATACATTCTTAATATCTGAACTGTACAATACACAGAAATAGATTCTTAGATCTTAGAGCTCAAGTAGGGAAGGAGGGACTTGTTCCCAGAGGGCAGAAGCCCTAGAAAAAAAACGCAAAGTAACCATCCAGCTGGGTGCAAAAGGAAGAAGGAATCCCATAGAGGGACCACCCTGTGAGGAAACAGAAGAAGGGGTCAGTACCCAAGGGGAAACATGGCAGGTAGCCATAGATGACAGTCCTGATACCCATCCATAAGGTAAGCTGTAAATTGTTTGACATGTCTTCAAGGCAGGACATGGGGAGAGAGGATGACATTTCCACAGAAGGTGATAAGAAGAGCACTTGAGATGCAAGAAGGACTGACTTCCAGGATACGTTGTCCCCACAAGAAAAAAATGATTCCCTCAGTAGGAAAATAGGGGAAGCCAAGACAGAACTATGGCTGCCAGGGACAAAAGAGGCTCGACTTGGGCAAGAATACCTAAAGGAGAGCCCCGAAGGACACAGAAGGTTGCAGCAGGTGACAAAGAGTAGCAACTTCTTTCAAAGAGTGCACAGGTAGTGTGAGAGTCAAGGTGTTAGGAAGGGGATATACAAGGCTGAATCAAAACTTGCAGGGTACTGAGGCCTAGGTGTTTGGTGATTCCAAACAGAATCATTTGCAAAATGAGGAATGGGAACAAGTTCTGGAATGGTGTTCCCTATCATAACACTAGGTAAGAACTACTGTACCTCACCTTGTAGATTTGCAGAGTATAGAGGAATGATCTGCATGTCTGCAGGAAATAGGAGAAATCAACCTGGAGGCTGCAATGTGCCTAAATGGTAAGTGGCAGAAGCCTAGCTACTGTGGACATTGTGGTAGGTCTACAGATACCTTGGAGGAGTCTAGCTACTGTAATCTTTAGGGACAAGCATCCCTAAGCAGACAAGGGTCCCTCAGTAGGATTTGGAAAGTCTATGCAAATCTTCCTAATAGGGAAGGAGATGACAAAACATAACCAATCTGGGAAGTGCTAGTGAGCCCTAGGGCAATAAGCAGTCAGATCTTTGTAGAAGTGTCAATCAAAGGACGAAAAGGAATCTGGTGAAAAGAAGAACAGTCTTCTCTAACAGACGAAGGGGTCTGTTACCAAAGGACACTTGCAAAAACTGGAGATTCACAAAGTGCTTTTCATTACACTCCTCATAAACCACATGAATACCTTGATGTAGCACAATGCAAAATAATAAATTGAACACGCTCTTAGTTAAAATAAATCATTACAGAAAATCACACAATATATATGTTAAAACAAATAAAATGTCCATATATTGTAATTCAATGAAGAGAGTTCTTGTCAGCACATAAACTAATTGGCTCCTTGTACTGTTTTTTTTCTTTCACATTTCCAACCCTGCTATACAGGGACTCATAGAGGCTGATACCAGATCACATTCAGGCTTACACAGTTTGTATTTAAAGAAAAACATTTAATAATGTAATAGGCCCCTTTTACACTGGCACAGTCCGGCAGAGCATCCACCTGCACAGCGGGGTGATTTCTCCATTGATCTTCACTGAGCAGGTCGATGGCAGGTCCTGCATCAGCAGAGCAAACACGGACAAAGCCTGCTTTCCTCTATGGGTGGTTGGATGTAAACGGCCCCCTGTCTGTTCACATCCTACTGTCTTACGATCCGCCAGACGGATGGGGAACAGATCCCCCATCCGTCTGTTTTTAGCAGATTGGATCAGATCAGATGTCGGTGGGTGTCAACGGATATGTCCATTGACACTCACCGCTCCATAGAGGGCAATGGATGGTCCGATCAGGTCTGCCTACAAAAGCTGACAAGTAGGCTCGATCAGTCTGCTCGTGTGAAAGGGGCCCTATTGATGATAGAGCTGCATTCATTTGTGTCTTTTATATCTTCTTAGATAGAATTTAATCCATGTATCCTTTATTCTTAATAGAGGTCGCAACCAGTGGAAACATAGTAGTCAATGCATTTCTGGGGTCAAGGAATCCCCCCTTCATCAAGGCTAAAATACAAAGCCATATATGGTGCATATAGAATGCATAAATCATATATAAAGTATAGGATAATATATATTTTTTAACAATGGTCAAATTATACAACATAAGCATTAATCAATAAAAAATATTTCAGAAAATTAAGAATGATCTAGAATGCATTTAATATGAATATGGTGTGTTCTATAAACTCAACAGTCGCTGTAAATGTGAAAAAAAAAGAAATATAATCTATGGATGTCCACTAGGGGGTGCTCACATTGCTCTCAATGGATGTCTCAAAATGATATATAGTAAACAAAAGTATCTTATTGTAGGAAATCCATCCAGCTTTGTGGCCACATTGTTTAAATCCACAGAGTTGCACTTAGTTACAATTTTCAAAGCAGAATGAATGCTACTCTGGGGCTTAAAGGCTAGGTTCACACTACAGCAATCCAGTTTTGACCCTATTTTAAGTGTGACGATGAAGTGTGACTTGTTTGCAACTTGGTTGCATTTTGTATGTGGTTTGCATATTCTATGGTTGGGACAAAAAATGCTCTGGAATCACACTAAAGTAATTCATGACCCTTTCCTGTGCTGAGTTGCATTGATGTGAATGGGCAGCATTAAAAACAATGTGATTTTCATTGTCATGAGATTATATATGACTGAATCACCCTAGTGTGAATCAGGCCTTAGAGTTTCTTTGGGATTGGTATCTTCTCCAGGGTAGGTATTAGTAAAAGTTGCATGGTTCTGTAAATATTTCTTTTCACTGTGTATCATTGTATCATTTGGAGACATTTATTAAGAGTAATGTGAGCACCCCCTAGTGGACTTCTAGTTCTAGTTCTCATTCTTCTGATTTAAGCAGGTGACATGTTTACTGCTAGTTAGGTTAGATCAGCTGCACAAATATGAGTGAACTGTATTCAGAAATTTAGCATGTGTATATGTTGTGACGTTATGCGAGGCACCACAATGGACGGGCGATAACTGTTGCTTTGCATGCGATCATTTTGAGGCGACCCGCAGAGCTGGTTCCGGCCCAGACTTTCTGGTCCACTCAAACCCCTCTCCACCTGTATTTAATGACCAGGAAAATAACAGAGGAGAGCTTGATCCTGGATCTCAGAGGGAGAAAGCTGAGAGAGCTCTGTGTGCTGATTTGGACTCTAAGAACAAGGTTTACAATGTGGTCATGTTTTGTGGGTGTCGGGGACAGCCCCACACTGTAGAGAGAGGCATCTGTTAGTTTAGTTTAGCGCCCAACGACGAGGTTTTGTTTTCTGTTTTTGTTCGTGCTTTGAACTTGCAAACCTGAAATAATAAACCTGCCAAGCCGTCAGATTTTGAAGAAACTGACATCCATGCTGAATCTTTTCCCCTAAAAAGTGATCCCCACAAGCTAATCTCCCACACGTGGTGGAGTGGCAACTTTCAAAGATGGAGGAAATGTTGAAGGCCCTGCTGCAAGCCAATGCAGCCCAGTGTCCAGTGGGAAACCAACCGACAGGTTGCAGAGGCTGATGCAGCATAACAGGCAGCACAACTTGCAGCACTGCAAGTAACCAACCTCCGGTCGCAGAGGCTGCTGCAGCTCATTGAGAGGCGAGTCGCCAGGCCATTGCAGCTCAGCGAGAGGAGAGTCGCCAGGCTGTCACAGCACAACAAGCGGCTCAACAGGAGATGAACCGAAAATTTGCAGAGGCCCTGCTGGAGTTAAAAAAAGGGGCTCGCACCTCCCATGAAAGTGGAACCAAAGTTGGTACGCACTTCTTACCACATGCATAAGATGACACCTGCGGATGACTTGGAGGCGTACCTCACGACCGAAGAAAGAGTCGCTCTTCGCGAAGGATGGCCAAAAGAACAGTGGACAGGACTGCTAGCACCATTCTTGATTGGCGAACCCCAAAAAGCCTATTTCGATCTGAAAACAGATAAGGTCCAGGACTATGAGACTTTAAAGGCAGAGATACTCGCACGCCTGGGGGTCACCATGGCAGTCCGGGCCCAACGCATGCATCAGTGGACCTATCGCACTGACAAGCTACCCCATTCACAGATGTTCGACCTAGTTCATCTTACCAGGAAATGGCTACAGCCAGAGACTTTGCCAGGTCCCCAGATTGTGGAGCGCGTGGTCATGGACCGCTATCTACGGGCACTTCCTGCTGCTTTGAGGAAATGGGTCAGCCATGGGGACCCCAAAACTGCAAGCCAACTGGTGGAACTTGTTGAGAGATACACGGCTGCTGAGGACTTGTTGTGCCCATCTGCACCCCACTCCAATGTCTCTAGAGGTGAAAGATCGCCCGACGGGCCCGGTAAGACTGTTCCAGGGTTCAGGGGCGAGGGGAAATTTGAAAAAAACTGATATGGTTAAAGAGACTGGGGGCTCTAGACATGGAGACTGGTCAAAGAATCCAGGAAGGTCTTGGGGACCCTTGAGAGGACTGGATATAGAACACATACAGTGCTACCGATGCCATGCATTGGGACATATTGCTGCCAATTGTCCCCTGAATGATGAACCCATGCAATGTGATAATGCTTATATGAATAGATGCATTTCTCTTTTTTCACAGGTCGCATGTATAGCATCATGCTCAAGTCGCATGGAGAAGAAAATGTGTGTGATTGCTATTGACGGGAAACCCGTCACTGCGCTGCTTGACTCTGGTAGTGTGATAACATTGGTCAAAAGCAGCTGTGTAAATCCAGCCAGGTTACACCTTAGCACTGTGGGGGTCATTTACATCCATGGGGACATTCGTGACTACCAGATGTCGTTGGTCTTGATTGAAACCCCTTGCGGCAGAGTAACCCATTCAGTGGAAGTGGTACCTTCCCTGCTTCATGAAGCCCTAGTGGGGAGGGATTTTCCCCATTTTTGGAGGTTGTGGGAAGGCACAGAGAGCCTGGAGGAAAGAGCTCCCCCTGCTGAGGAGGCACGGGAGTTCTCACCAGACCCTTTTTGCCAAACGGAAGGAGAGATTGGTGGCAGGACTGAGGAAGAAGGGAGCCGGGGGAGCCGGAAGATAGCTCCCAGCAGATGGCTAATGTCCCAGACCATGTCCCTGACCGTGAGAGTGAACCGAATGTAGTCCCTGACTTAGAGGTCCAGAGAGAGGACTTCGGTACAGAACAACTATGGGCTGTCACTCTGCTCAGAGCCAGAGAAAACGTGAAGGTAATGGATGGGGAACCTGTGGACCCTAATTTGGGGGTGTCTTTTCCCTACATGGCGCTAAAAAATGATTTGTTGTATCAGGTGGTGAAACACGGAGAGGACGAACTGGAACAGCTAGTGGTTCTGAAACTCTTCCGCCAGATAGTGCTGGATCTGGCCCATGGTCATGTAATTGGGGGACATCTGGGTATGGAGAAAACCAGGGAGAGGATAAACCAGAGATTTTTCTGGCCTGGGTTGTATGCAGACATCAAAGAATATAGTGAGTCATGCTCTGAGTGTCAAATGACGGCCCCGTCATTCCATTTTCGTAGTCCCCTTGTCCCACTTCCCACAATTGAAATGCCATTTGAGCAAATTGGCATGGACCTTGTGGGACCACTAGTAAAATCTGCCCAGGGACACCAGCACATCCTGGTGATACTAGACTATGCAACCCGCTATCCTGAAGCTATAACCTTGTGGAATAACTCCACTAAGACTATCGCCAAGGAACTGGTCCAGGTGTTTAGTCGGGTGGGGATCCCTAACGAAATCTTGACGGATCAGGGTACCCCGTTCATGTCCAGAGTGACCAGAGAATTGTGCAAGTTGTACAAAATCTCTGTACCTCTGTGTACCACCCCCAAACTGACGGTCTGGTGAAAAGGTTTAACAAGGCCCTCAGGAATATGCTAAAAAAGGTGGTGGATAAAGATGGGCGAAATTGGGATTTTTTGTTGCTGTACCTCATGTTTGCCATACGAGAGGTTCCGCAGGCGTCTATGGGGTATTTCCCTTTGAACTCTTGTATGGTAGACATCTCAGGGGGCTGCTAGATGTCGCAAAGGAGACGTGGGAGGGAGAGGCCACCCCATATAGAAGTGTCATAGAGCACATCTCCTTGATGCAGGATCGAATTGCAGCTGTCCTGCCCCTTGAGCGAGAGCATATGGAGCAAGCCCAGGAGGATCAGGGAAAGGTTTACAGTCGGGGTGCCAAAACCTGAACTTTCAACCCCGGGGTCAGAGTGCTGGTGCTAGTCCCCACAGTCAAAAGTAAATTCCTGGCAAAGTGACAGGGTCCCTTTGAGATTAGGGAAAGAATAGGTGAAGTAAACTACAAAGTTTACCAGCTTGGGAAAAGGACCGTGGAAGGACAGAGAGAGTTTATTGGCAGTGCCCATGCCCCGAAAGGACAGGTTACCCCTAACCCCGGATGTCCCCATAACCGAGTCCTTGTCACTGACGCAACAAAACAACGTTAAGGAATTTGTCAGTATAAATAGAGACTTTTTCTCTTCCCTACCCGGACTGACCACTGTGCTACAACAGGACATAATCATGGAACCCGGGGTCCATGTAAATGTAAAACCCTACCGAATACCTGAGGCTAGACGAGAGGCTCTGTGGGGGCCAAACCATCACTTCCAGAACTTCATTGTTCTTTATGCTGAAGATAGTTCTTAATGACATTGGCGATATGTTTGAGGTCGTTGCCCTGCTGCAGAATACATTTGAGACCAATCACATGCCTCCCTGATGGTATGGCATGATGGAGAAGCATCTGCCTGTATTTCTCAGCATTGAGGACAGCATTAATCCTCCAACTCCATTTACAGAAATGCAGCCCCAAACTTGTAAGGAACCTCCACCATGCTTCACTGATGCCTGCAGACACTCATTATTGTACTGCCTTCATGAACAAACTGCCTCCTGCTACAGCCAAATATATATTTTTTCAATCAGAAAAAAGTTTATTGGTATACAAACAGATCCGTACATCGTCATATGCATTTACCAACTGTTACTGCAGAACATATCGATATCATGTGAACAATAATCGTAATAATAATAATATACATCTGAATACAACATAGTTGCGTCTTTGTAATCATTTTGAGATTTGCCTTGCATGTTCCGTCTATTTTTACAGTTGGTCCAGGTTAATGGGTTAGTGTTTCCCATAAAAAAAAGGGGGGGGGGGCAGGGGGGGTTTCCTTTTTTTAAAGTGAACCAGCAAAGTAAAGAGCCGCCGCACCACGGCTCCAGTCCTCTCTCTCTAGTTCATAGGTATATTCGACAATATAGTGTCATATATCCGCTGCATCCTAAATAAGTTTACATTTATTACAGCCCAACCTTTACCGGCTGGTGTGGAGCCAGGCCAGGGATGCCCAGCCATGGCCACCACAACAGCAGGAGACCATGGCCGACACCCCAAAGCCACGCCGCACACGTGACATTGGTTATGCATTTTATACTCAGAGTCAACCCTGTCCTATTCTTGTTCTATTTCTGAGACGCCAGGGGTATCTGGAGACTTCAGCCATCCATCCCATATCTTGTGATACTTGGATGGGCAGTTTCTGTGTTTGTATAGCACCTGTTTATAAGTTAGGGATTGATTAACCATGGCTATCCATTCCTGAAGAGTGGGCGCTTCAGGCCTAAGCCATTTTCTAGCTATCAAAAGTCTAGCTGCCTGGAGAGTCTCCTGCAAAAAGTGTGTTGGTGTCTATTTTCTTCCTGAACTGAAATCAATGCCAGGATGCATTGTTTTGGGCATACGGTTAGTGGGGAACCCATTTTGTCATGTAAAAATTTGATCACTTGTGTCCAATAGCCCTGCAAGGCTGGGCACGATCATATTAAATGGTAAAAGAAACTGTCTTGGTCGCCACACCTGGGGCAGGAGGGATCATGATTAGGGCATATATTTTTTTATACGAGCTGGGATGAGGTATGTCCTATGTAGTATATACAACTGTGTAAGTCTATCAGAGAGTTTCGGGGATACCTTCTTACAAGACTCCAGCACATCTGTCCATTCGTCTTCCTCCAACTCGCCCACATCCGGTACCCACCTGTCTTTCAGTCGACAGGCTAGGTCCGCTGCCGCCGGCCTGGTAAGACCTGTATAACAAATGGAGGTGAGATTCTTAGAGTCAGCTCCCATACAGACCTCAACCAAATCCAGGGGTATCATGTCTGGGGTGCGCCCAGGGAACTGGCATTGGAGTGCATGGCGGAGCTGGAGGAAGCGAAACAACATCCCGTTAGGCAGGTTAAAAGTTGATTTAAGCTCCTGAAACGACTTGACACCCCTTTGATCGAGCACCTGCGACAAGTAAACAATTCCCCTCTCTATCCACAGATCTTGATCAGATAGGAGAAGCAGTTCTGGGAGGTCCTCATTTTCCCATAGCGGAGAGTGTGCGTGTACGTGGGACACTCGTATCTTGGTCAACGTCAGATCCCAAATTTTACAATGATGGTATAATATACCCCCGCGGCCCCCGAGCGCTGCCAGCGTGCGTGTGCCACTAAATAGGATGTGGAATGGATGTGTTATGTGTATTGGCACACTGGAGCAGACCAAAGCAAGGTAACGAGCCTTGCCTGTTTTGTCTAAATGGAAAAAATGGGACAATTGTGCGGCCAAGTAGTAGGAGGCTAAATCTGGAAGAGCAGCGCCCCCCATTGGGTTTTTCAAGGCCTGCCAGGTTAGTTTGTGCCTAGAGTTACCCCATATAAAGGAGTTAAGGATAGAATCCATACTTTTAAAAGTGCGAAATGGCACGTACACCAGCGCGTGCCAGAGGACATAGAGAATTTTGGGGAGTAGTATCATTTTGACCAAATTGATACGTCCCATAACCCCCAAGGGGAGGCGGGCCCATGTCTGAGTTTTATTTTTAATTAAACTATAGAGGGGTTCAATGTTTAATCTAGCGTAATCATTGGGGGAGCGAGTGAGGAGGACACCCAGGTACTTAATTTGGCTCACTCGTGACAATGGAAGACGGGCCTGTGCATAGCCAGGGGTCTCAGGGTCTAGGGGCAGTATTTGGGACTTGTCCCAGTTAATCTGTAGCCCCGAGTACGCTCCGAAGCTCTGGATAAGCTCCAAGGCCGCCGCGAGGGAGGGACCAGCATCCTCCAGATACAACGGCATGTCATCGGCATATAAGCTGATGGTTTCCGTCACGGGGCCCCAGCGCAAACCTTTAATCTGTGGGTGAGCCCTAATGGCTATCACCAATGGTTCGACTGCAAGGGCGTATAACAGGGGGGATAACGGGCATCCCTGGCGCGTGCCCCTCGATAGTGGGAAGGAATCAGACGTCCTGCCATTTGCCAGAACTCTAGCTATGGGAGACTGGTATAAGAGTTGAATCCATTTTATGAAATTAGGACCAAAGCCAAATCTGCGGAGGCATTCCCAGAGGTATGTCCACTCAACCGAGTCGAATACTTTGGCCGCGTCAAGGCTAACCACAGCTCGCAACCCCACGGACTCATGGGTGGCCTGTAAATTGAAAAATAATCGCCTAAGATTAAAGGCTGTGTTTTTATTGGGCATAAAGCCCACCTAATCTGGATGTATCAGGGACAGTATTACTTTATTTAACCTAAGCACTAGGGATTTTCACATCTAGTTGTAATAGGGATATTGGCCGATATGACTATGGGAAGGGAAGGGTCCTTGCCCGGCTTGGGGATCAAAACGATCAGCGCCTCCCTCATGGAATCAGGGAGTGCAGATACGTCAAATATGTGTTTGTAAAGTTTGTGAAGCTTTGGCGCTAGAAGGGATTTAAAGTGGACATAAAATTCCAATGGTAAGCCATCTTTACCAGGAGCCTTAGATGTAGCCATTTGTGATATAGCCTCCTCTATGTCGTCTAAAGATAATGGTGCCTCCAGTTCCTGTATTTGGGCCTGTGTCAGGAAGGGAAATTAAATAGAATGCAGAAAGGAAACCAGTTCCTTCTGCATGTAATTTGCCTTGGAAGTGTATAAAGTCGCAAAGAAAATGCGAAATGTATCGGCTACCTGTGTTGGCTCAGTAATCAGACGCCCCGAGGGATCCGAAAGGGACACCACCGCAGGTGGTCTGTGGTCCAGGTGGGCAAGATAAGCCAGCAGCTTGCCAGCTTGCTCCCCGTTCTCGTATGTGCGTTGCTTGGATAAAAATATGTGGCGTCTGGCCTTTTCAAAGTGTATGTGATTAACCAAGCGATGTTGCGCCCTCATTGAGGAAATGTTGCCCGGGGAGGGATCAAGCTGGCAAGCCCGCTCGAGGGAGTTCAAATGTGCCTCTGCCTGCTGCAGTGTCAGCCTAGAAGAATTTTTGTTTCTAGAGATGTGTGTGGCTAAAATTAGTTTTACATATTTTTTGAACATCTCCCATACTGCTCCTAATGATGCGGACCCTTCATTAGACTGAAAAAAAAATGCCCATTCATCCTGGATTGTGTCTGTGTTAGGCAGTACCGATAGCCAGAAGGGGTTCAACCTCCAATTTTGGGTGAGGATAGGGGTCTGCAAGTCAAGCGTTATCCAGGGGTTCGAATCCCACCCCCAGCAAGCGTGGTAATAATGTGGAGGAAACAAATATGTAATCTATACGCGACATGGTGGAGTGGGTCGCTGAAAAGCATGAGTATGCACAGGAGGTGGGGAATCTGTGTCTCCAAGTGTCCACCAGTGCAAATTTGCGCATTGTCCTTCCAAACCGTGTGAGGTCCGGCCGGGCGGCACCAGGGGCATCCTGGGTCAACTTGTCCATGGTGGGATTTACCACCATGTTAAAGTCCCCCAGCCAGACGGCGGGGACAGCAGCGTGCTGTTCCATGAAATCCAACCCCTCAGCGATAAGAGCAAATTGAAATGGGGGAGGTATATAATAAGTAAGCAACAGAACTTCCAGCCCATATATCAATGCATGCATAAAGATATATCTCCCCCTAGGGTCCGTCCACAATGTTAATAGTTTAAATTGTACATGTTTGGCGATGAGGACCGCCACTCCACTAGAGTGGGGGCTGCCTGGGGCTTGATATACCCATCCCACCCAGGGTTTCTTTAAAGTAAATTGCAATTGACCCGTTAAGTGCGTCTCTAGTAGTGCAATTATATCTGCGCGGATTGACTTTATATGGGACAGGACAGCAGTGTGTTTAGGCCTAGCGCGTAGTCCCCTTACATTCCATGTCACTAATCTAAGTGGAGCCATGGGAGAGTGTGAGTGGGAAACATATGCGGCCGGACACCCAGATGCAGAGTTACAAAGACTATACTCTCAGCATGGGGGCGTGGGGCGCCGACAAGCGGTACCCCCTCACCCCCAAGCAGCATCCCCCCACAGGTAATAATAAACAAGCATGATATTTGCACCATAGTAGTCTCTAACCTCCCAGATGTCAATAGCACACCCAAAAAATGGAACATAGATAGTGCTGGGCGTATAGTAGTCTCTGTCCTTGAGCTGTATTGCAGGTGCAATGCGCAGCGCCCCAGGGAAGGCCAGAGTGGAACAGCAGTTTGAGAGAGCGCATGAGAAAAAAGGGGGGGGGGGCGGTTCTGCATAGATACCAAAGTTAAACAGGCTCCGGTCCAGCTAAAGAACAACCATCCCTCCTCCATACAGTTCAAGTTCTGGGGGGGTGCTGGCCGGGGAAACACAACTTGTTGAATATTACAAACGGTATTAGTTGAGCAAACATGCCACATTGCAGCAGAACAGCGTGGGGCGACTATACTCTGTAAAACGTGCGCTGGCAAAGGAAGCTCAACGCCGAAGAGCAGTTCCTCCATGGTATGACTGTAGAGTGTATATGAGGGGATAGTTGAGGGGTCCGGGGGTGTCTGCAGCTGTACCACAGGAGACCCCCCCCCGGTTCCACAATCGAGTACAGGAGGCTGAGGAAAGGGATAACACTCAAAAAGAAAAAAATGTAAGTTTGTACAGTAAGCGATCCAGTCTCTGGTGCTTTGTGAAGAGGGTGACCCATGTATATAGTAGAGGAGTAATCTTACTTACAGTTAGATATGCGGGAGATTCAGCCAGAAAGAAATTCTGTACAATGCAGCTCGATTGAGGCTGCACCTATCATGCCAGGTCTCCATGAGGGGCATTTCGTCGCTCTAGCCAGGCAATGACCGATTCGAGGTCCTCGAAGAAATGTACGCGGTCTTCTCCCACAACTCTCAACTTGGCTGGATAGAGCATCGCATATTTTAAATTCTTGACCCGAAGGCGTCGTTTGGCCTCCGTAAATTGCGCTCTGCGGTGCTGGACCTCCGACGAGAAGTCTGGGTACACCGACACATGGACATCTCGGTATGGTATGTTGCCCTTCAACCGAGTAAGCCGAAGCACTGCATCGCAGTCCCTGTAATTTAACAGCTTGGCAATAAAGGTGTGTGGGGGAGCACCGCTCGGGGGAGGCTTGGCGGCCATGCGGTGTGCACGTTCCACCACAAAGGTGGCAGAGAAGGCCTCTCTCCCAAAGGTGGTAATCAGTAATTGTTCCAGAAACGTAGGGGGATCCGTGCCCTCTGCTCCTTCAGGTAAGCCGACCAGGCAGAGGTTGCAGTGTTGCAACCTATTTTCCATATTATCCTGCTTCTGGATCAATCCATGGAGCTGGCGCTGGAGCTGTTCAGTAGAATGCTGTAATGGCGGGAGGTCGTCCTCCACCTGGCTGATGCGGCGTTCCGTCTCCGACACACGCTCCCGCACCTTTTGCAAATCCTGGCAAAGCAAAGAAATGTCTATTTTCACCTCGTCAATCTTCAAGGTGAGAGTAGATTGACAGTGGGATATAGCCTCCAGCACCTTAGCCGTGCCATCGCAGGATCCGGGCGCCGCGGCGGCCTCGACGCCATCTTCTCTTGCTGGCTCTCTCTTCTCATGGCGGAATTTGTCTAGCTTTTGAAGCGCCTCAGATGTCCGCTTCGGGGGAGACATTGTAGTCCTCAGGACGTATGGGTCACAGGGGTGAAACCAGAAGTTGAATATAGGCAGGATTCTTTCAGGATATCGTCGTACAGGATTAGTACACGGAGGGGCTCTCGGTCAAGACTCCCTACGCCATACTGCCTCAGGCCACGCCCCCTACAGCCAAATATTTAAAGGGTAACTCCACTTTCGTGGGGAAAAAAAATAGCAAATAAAGAAAAAATAATATAGCGCATATAATTGTGACACTAATCATATTGTAATTGAATGTTATTAAAAATGACCTTTCCTTTTCAATCTGCAGCCACTGTAATTTCCTGAAAATGCATTGCAATATGGCTACCTGGAGTTGTTCTGTACACAGAGTGTGTACTGACTACTCCCCAGAAACATAATTTCCTGCTTGAGTGGTTGGCTCACCAATTATCCCAGAAGTCTACCTAAGATACAAATCAGATTTCAGGCATCCCCTGCAACAAAAATGTAATTTTTAGAGAGATACTTTCAATAGGAACACGTCTAAAGGGATGCAGGCCCAGCAGATTTCCTCATTAGTGCTCTGCAGCTGCCACAGCTGACAGTTAATTATGAAACCACTCCCATTAGACCCACTCAGTACAGAGGCACAGACAAACACAGAGGGATTTCTTCAGAATTACAAAAGGTAGGAATCTGCAACAAAGTTTGTTATAATCCCTGCAATGTACATAGATCACCCAGAGGGGAATGTTTTTTTTCTCAACAAAAGTGGAGTTACACTTTAATATTTTGACTCATCAGTCCAGAGCACCTGCTGCCATTTTTCTACACACCACTTTCCATGTTTTCGTGCATAGAACATGGAAACAAAGCTAAGCAACTCAAATATGCATGAAGACATGGAAAGAATTCTGTCCTTGGGACAAAAAATTAGTTGTCACCAGGGCAGGAAACGTTCATTTTTAAGTGTGGTATTCCTCATCGGTAAAATTTTCATTGGACTGCAAAGCGAGATCTAATTCCTTCTGGAGCTAGTGTTTTAGAATTACCGAATGAGGCACAGTTGGAAATCATCAGAGAATACTTAGGGCACTTTCACACTGGAGGCGGTGGGACGTTAGCGTTAAATCCCCAATAGTCAAAGCGGGGATTTACCACTATGGCAGCGGGAATAAACCTATCACACTATCCAGCAAGGTGTTGCGCACTAAATCGCAGCAGTTTAGTGTGTGACAACTGTACATTCCAGCTGCAGTGAGCCGGTTGTAGGGTCGGTGTGATGCGCATTTTAGTGCATCACACAGTTCCCCTTTTTTTTTTTACTCAACTGTACACAGTGACACTTCATTTATGACACTGCACTGCTGTACAGTGACATGGAATCTTGTCCTGTATGCTGCGGTAAAGTGCGGTAAAGTGCAGCATACTTGTATTTCATCACACATCACTGCAGTGCAGCTCCAGAGTGCATTGCAGTGTGAATAGAATACATAGAAAACTATTGTTTTCCGTTTGTCCTAGCAGTGACTGGCATTCTTCCAATGCAGAAAAATACCAACTTCTGATATGCTCTGAAAAGTCTGAAAAGAAATAAACAGATGGAAGTGCAGCATCCCACATGACCAGGGGGCATGGTGTTGTTTCCCTGGGCTCCATTTTCAGTGCTGACATACAGTACCACCTGGTATACGCACCTGGCGTCTCCTGGATCATTCTCAAACATTTTAGCCATGCACCATGCACTCAATCATGCTGTCTCCACTATTTCAGGTATGGTCACTTACATCAGCATTTACACACATCACTCGGGTTTACCATTATTCATAACCCCCACCGTCCCTTTTCCTTTTTTTTTTTCCAACCACGGTTTCTCAGTCCCTCATGATGCACCTGCTCACAATTTTCTCAGACTTACCATATCACCATCCATTCCTTCAGCAGACACACATTCACCCTGGAGACGCCCGTGCCTGCATGTCGGCTTAACTGGGAGGATCCTGCTGCCATGCCTCCCGCCTCAGCTCCTGGCTGTGGATACCCCTTGTTGGTCCCCCCTCCCCACCTGCGTGTGGATGGCCCATGGATACAACAGGTTGGTTTTCTTGGGAATTCTTATTATGGGGGAATATCGTTTCCTCCCGCATGGTGATTTTTCCCAATATATATATATATATCTACATGATTTTTTTCTTTACCTTAGACAAGTGACAAGCCTGCTCCTGATGAGTGACATTCAGTCACGAAACGTGTGTAGAGCCACCAGCTGCTGTCAATCGGTTTACTTAGGACAATTTTTTACAAGGTCTATCAGACCAACCCCCTGTGGGGGTACTCGGAGGTCATGGACAACGCAGGTTTATCAATAATGGAACAATTTATATATCCACATCAATGTGATGGATGGGGGCAATTTTTGTATACCATCAAATGTATCCTTTTTACCTCTGTATCTATTTACACATATTATATATTGGGTCTGTACTGACCTATTTGAATATTGATTATGTTATATATTATGAAAACATTGTTCTATTTCTATAATAAATTGTTTTACCATATCCATCCAGCATCTCCTTCTCACACTCGTGTGTCATTTAAAGTCCCAATCCCCTCTCAGTTAGCTTTTTTTAGCTTTCTTTTTATTCCATTTTCAGTGCTGGCAGCAGCAATAGGCTGTGCATGCAGGATGAGGGCAGGGTGTTGTCTCAGTACTGTTTGCAGAAGGGGGGCTTCAAGTTCAGGTGACAACTGTTATCTTCGCTGCCCTCCATTGATATACTGGTAAATAAATATAATTTCAAAGAAAAATTTAACATTATTCTGTGGGTAGCTGCTGCACCTCAATATCTAGTGTATGCCTAGTGTAAACGGTTTTGTGGGTCTATGGTCTATGTGTAGATGGCACAAAATGATTAAACAGAACCTGTGCCCCTTTACATCAGGAGTCCTTAACATAGCCCCCCTTAAATTAAGATGACCAGATTTTTAAAATGAAATCCAGGGACATATTTTTTTTTATATTGGCAAATGGCATAGGACTACATAAAACAAAGAGCACTGGGCACGGGACTGCATAATACACAGAGCGCTAGGCACAGGACTGCATAATACACATAGCGCTGGGCACAGGACTGCATAATACACAGAGCACTGGGCACAGGACTGCATAAAACACAGAGCATTAGGCACACCACCTCTTAGACCTTCCCCCACAACAGCTAAACACCCCTCTCTATGCAGCTGCATCAGCTCTGACCCCTGCTCACCCACTGCCCTCACCTGGGTACAAACAGACGCCCCCCATCTGCTCACCTCCCGGTCTCAGCCCTCCGCACAGTCAATTTTTGGCTCTGCCTCCCCTCCACTGAACAGCAGCAGGAACGGCAGTGAGATTGTCCAGCAGGAGGCATCTGCATCCGAGCCACCAGGTTGTTTCTCAGCCAGCATGGGATGCCCTGTCTACGTTAGTCCAGCCCTGAACCTGGGGACAAAACCAGGGCAGACTTGGTCCAGGGACAGTGTCCCTAGAAACCGGGGACGTCAGGTCACCCTACCTTAAATCAAGCTCCCCATCAAAGTGCCCCCTTTCTTCAGGGTCCCAATCAGAGTGCCCCTTACATCAACTGTTGCCATTAGCTTGCCCCCTTACATAAGTTGTTACCATCAGATTACCCCCTTACAGAAACTGTCATCATCAGATCGCCACTTTACATTAGTTGTCCCCATTTCGAGTGCCCCTTAATCAACTGTTCCCAGAGTGCCTCCTTTCATCAATTGTGCCCATTAGATTGTGCCCTTACATCAGTTGCCCCCATTAGAGTGCCTGGTTACTTCAAATGTTTCCAACAGAGTGCCCCCCTGCATCAATTGTCCTTCATCAGAATGCCTCTTTACATCAAAATTCACTCATCAGAATGCTCCCGTACCTTTCAGTGCCCAGCAAGTAGATAGATGGTAGGAACCAGGAGCTAAAGCAGGCCGCAGGTTTGGACACAGGAAGTTCCAATTTTTGCCCTCCTGTAAATGCTGGGGCAGGGGTGTGCATGTAAAGTCATTGTTTGTTAGGATACTGGTGATCCTAGCAATCAACCACTGCAGAGGAAGGATGAGGAGGAACCTGCGATGGGGCCTGTTGACTGAGTCACAGATGGCTGGCAAGGGATGCATTGATCCTGGGAGGGGGTCATGATTAAAATATGGGGGGGGGGGCGCAGCCCACACCAGCACCCCTCTAGATCCAGGCCTGCCCTCCCCCTTCGCTTCAACCCTACCAAACCTGTCTTTCTCCCATTCTCGCTTTCCCTTACCCTGTTTCCTGTCCCCTCTTTGCCCTCTCACTCTTACCTCCCAATTTTTTTCTCTCCCCCATTCATACCATTGGCAGTGACTTGTGTTAATCTGCACACATCTATACTGGCTCACTGCTGGGGCACATAGAAAACACCCCACCTTGTGTCACATGCAAGTCACACACATCTCTGCTGCTGTGTGTGGGAATGAATGAAATATCATTTGTGACATTTGAAGAGAGTTAAAAATAAAAAGTAACCAGTGCTTTGTGTTTTAAACTATGCAAGGCGCCGCCTGTACACAAAGGATACCAACCTACACTATGAAAAAAGCTAATTTAAGCATGTTGCTGGTGTGAATGAGCACTAAATATAGTTTGGCCATCCTCTTCCCAGACATGACTCATGTGAAAGGACCCTAAGGCACCTTGCACACTGGGCATTTAGCATTTAGCTGCAGGCGGGAGGTAAGGCCCTTTTCACATGGGCGGCTGTTCTGTCGCTGTTAAAAGCATGTTTTGTTATTTTGAAATTCCTAGACTCCAAGCACAACGATTACTTGCAGTTGTACATTGCGTTTAGCTGCGTTTACGTGCGTTTACATGCAGCTGCATTTAGCTGCAGTGGAACATTCTTGACATTTCTGATGGGCTTCCTGTTGATTTTCTTTGCTTGTTGCCGCTTCTATGCGCAGGTGACACAGTGCACTGCTTTTACCTGCAGTTATGTGCAGATAGCTGCGTTACATCGTTCCTGGACACATTCAAATCCATTTTTTCTAATCGCACATAATCATCTGTAACGAAACCGTTACTAAATGTAGAGTGTGAATGGGGCCATAGGAAAGCATCGTCAGAGTATAGCTGCGGTAGGTAACGTCATCTATCCACAGCTAAAAGCTGAATTCTATCTGTCCATGTGAAAGTGGGCCTAAAAGTGAAACATTCAGCCCTGTTTCCAGCAGCCTTTTAAACCCTATAATAGGCTGAAAGCTGCTGCAGCTGGATGGCACACTAATGTACTATACCAATGTTTAGGGAAGTATGAGCCCAGAGATGAACGCAGACCTCTTGGGTTTACAGGTAGGGTGACCACATTTCCAAACTGCCATTCAGGGACACCCCCAGCATGCACCAGTCGGTGATGTCACAAGGGGCGGTGCCACACTGACCTACCTGACCCACTACACTGACCTACCTGACCCACTACCCTGACCTACCTGACCCACTACACTGACCTAACTGACCACTACCCTGACCTAACTGACCCACTACCCTGACCTACCTGACCCACTACACAGACCTAACTGACCACTACACTGACCTAACTGACCACTACCCTGACCTAACTGACCACTACACTGACCTAACTGACCACTACCCTGACCTAACTGACCACTACACTGACCTAACTGACCACTACCCTGACCTACCTGACCCACTACACTGACCTAACTGACCACTACACTGACCTACTTGACCCACTACACTGACCTACCTGACCCACTACACTGACCTAACTGACCACTACACTGACCTAACTGACCACTACACTGACCTAACTGACCACTACACTGACCTAACTGACCCATTACACTCCTTCCTGCACTACTCCATCACACAATGTATAAGCCATTTAGATCGGTGGATTTTACTCACCAGTCTCCACTCCAGAGCCTCCATGATGATCATCCATCAGATGAGGCCTCCCCCCAGCCGCTCCTCGGTATCCCCCCAGCCGGGAGCTCCACAAACAGCAGCCGCCCGCCGTACACTCGTCTGCACCAAGCACCGCCCCTCTCCCTCACTCGCACACACACAGGCTGCTCGCACCTGAGGAATCATTGGGGAGTTGGGACATGGCAGGCTCAGCTGTACCACAGGAGTCCCTTGGTGGGGGGAGAGTGCCACAGAGCAATGTCCGAGCCTGGCCACAGGATATGCCCCATGATCGGACATGTAGAGTGGGGCTGGAGGAAGCACTAGTTGGCACAGCAAGCCTAGGTCACTCTTGGGACAGCAGCACAATAATGATGTTGCACCCAGGGGAGAGAGAGCACGGGCTGCCCCCTCCCCCACGCTACACACTGGGGCTGGCCCGGCCGGATGTCATTATCGGCAAATGCAGATTCGCGGATGGGCTGCATCAGTTTCATTCCGGGACATTGTATTGTCCCGGAATGAAGGTGCCCGGGACCTGGGACAGATCTGCCGAATGCGGGATTGTCCCGGGCAATCCGGGACATGTGGTCACCCTATTTACAGGGTGCCAACAGCAGGGCTGGATGGTGCATTTGTGCCTTCAGCCCACACCTAAACCTGTGATTCTCATGCATTTTTGTGGTTTATTGAGAGTTAATAACTTGGATGGGGATGGGAGGTTATGGGATGCCCACTTCAGCAACAGAACTTTAGCAACATCTGCAGTGACATCTTCCTATACACAGTCTATATACAGCCTCCTTGACACTCCCCTTGCACTTTATTTGCAGACTCCAACTGAATCACTGAAATGGATCTGACAGGCACAGTCAGATTTAGCAATGGTCCTTTACAGGTAGGAACTTGAAGCCCCTTGTAGTGTAGCAGAATACAGTGATCAGCTTGCTCTTTCCCTCCTGTGGCTACTGGTCCTAGCACCACCTCTTCAAGCACTGCCAACCCCCCTGGCTGCAGCTGCCTCTCTCACTAGCTCTCTAGGCTAACTTTCCTCCACAGTCCTCCAGACTGACTCACACCAGCCCATCCGGCTGACTTTGAAGGAGATCTCCCAGGGAAGGCATGAAGTCTTGGCACAACGTGGTCTTTAGGGAAAACTGGATACATGTGGCAGTCTCCCGCTTGTAAGTCCCTAGTAGTGCTGCTCTACTCACAGTGTCCCCACACTTGCTCCCGTGCCTCTAGGAAAGGCCTTCTCCATGTGTTGTGGCAGGATACATCCAGCACCCGAACTCCCACCCAAGGTCACTCCCCCAGACTAGGGGGTACCCCAGAGGGCCACAGACAGTCTCAACAGCAATATACCTCCATCTTCCATCCGACTGCCCCTGCTGGAATGGCTCATGCCTATTTATGATGTAAGCCTTGCCCCCTGATAGCCCTTTAATGAGAATTGGCTGAGGCCCTCATAAATATTGCAAACAGCCCCCTTCTGGCTACACCAGGAATTTACTATCAACCATGGGGACTAGCACCAGCACTCTGTCTCCGGGGTTGAAAGTTTGGGTTTTGGCACCCCGATTGTAAACCCTTCTCTGGGCTTCCTGGGCTTGCTCCATATTCTCTCGTACAAGGGGCAGGACAGCTGCGATTCGATTCTGCATCAAGGAGATATGCCCTATGACGCTTCTATATGGGGTGGCCTCTCCTTCCCATGTCTCTTTTATGACATCTAGCAGCCCCCTGGGATGTCTACCATATAAGAGTTCAAAGGGGGAATACCCCGTAGACTCCTGCGGAACCTCACGTATGAATCCCAATTTTGCCCATCTTTATCCACCACCTTTTTTAGCATACTCTTGAGGGTCTTTTTAAACCTTCCCACCAGACCGTCAGTTTGGGGGTGGTAAAGAGAGGTACAGAGATGAAAGATTTTGTACAACTTGCACAATTCTCTGGTCACTCTGGACATGAACGAGGTACCCTGATCCGTCAAGATTTAGGGATCCCCACCCGCCTAAACACCTGGACCAGTTCCTTGGCAATAGTCTTGGCGGATGTATTCCGCAAGGGTATGGCCTCAGGATAGCAGGTCGCATAGTCCAGGATCACCAGGATGTGCTGGTGTCCCCGGGCAGATCCATGCCAATTCGCTCAAATGGCACTTCAATTATGGGAAGTGGGACAAGGGGACTACGAAAATGGGGTGACAGGGCCAGCATTTAACACTCAGGGCACGATTCACCGTATTCTTTGTCTGCATACAACCTAGGCCAGAAAAATCCCTGCATCTGAGGTATTTGCACCTCGCCTTGTGAGGAGGTTTCATTTGAGGTTTCCCTCCAAGCCTGGGCCTAGGCGGGGGAGGGGTAGACCTCATAAGGGGGGGGTACTGTCATGAACCTGCAACAACATTTTATGTCCTGTCTGTTTGCTTACCTTTCTGCATGTGTCCAGTTAGAGGTCGTGCCTCCCTCACCTGTGTTCTTTAGTAAGCCTTCCTCAGCTGGGCTCCACCCCAGGCCCTAATTAGGAACATCATTTAACACCTGGCAGTGCAAGTCTGCGATGCCAATCAATATTGTGAGTTAGGCTTTGTGTGTGTGCTTCTGCTGGGTGCTCTCCGTTTGTTCCCGTGTACTGATCTTGGCTTTCTTGACTTTCCTTGTCTGCTAGTGACCTCAATCTCGGCTTGTTCCTTACCTTCACTGTTCTGCCTGTGACCTCGACCTTGATGTGCCTCCTGTCTGTTTCTGTCTGCTCGTAGCCCTGACCCTTGGCTTTCCCACTGACCTTCTCTTGCTATCCTGCACTGCTGCTTCCTCTCCATTCACCTGTAGCCAGCGCCCTGGATCCGCACCCTGGATCCAGTTGCAGCCAAGTCCATCCTCATCACCAGAGGCTCTGGTGAACACCTGTTAGCTCTTAGACTCCACGCCCTGGGGAAACCTATGCTCTAGCTCCCTGTGCAATCTGTGTCAGGGTTCCAGCAGTCCTGCTTCCCTGCACCATCCTGAGCTCTAGTCGCAGCAGCCAGCTAAGGGTTCACAACATTAGCGGTGTGCCCCGTACTCAGCGTTGCGCACCTGTCACCTGCTGTCAGGTGACCTGCCAGTGCACGAAAAGGAAGAGGGTCTCCTCCCTCCTCTGCCACCAGTCTTCCCTTCCCTTTGGCAAAACGGGTCTGGTGAGAGGTCCCGTGCTTCCACAGCAGGGGGAGCTCTGTCCTCCAGTCTCCCTGTTCCTTCCCATAACCTCGAAAAATGGGGAAAATCCCTGCCCACTAGGGCGTCATAAAGTAGATAAGGTACCACCCCCACTGAATGAGTCACACTACCGCAAGGGGTGTCAATCTCAACCACCGCTGCCTGGAAGTCACGAGTGTCCCCATGAATGCAAATGACTCCGACAGTGCTAGGGTGTAACCTTGCAGGATTTACATAATTGCTTTTTACCAATGTTACCACACTACCCAAGTCAAGCAGTGCAGTGACTGGTCTCCCATCAACAAAAAACACACACATTTGCTTCTCTATGTGACTTGAACATGATGCTGTATATGCGACCTGTAAAAAAAGAGAAAAACATCTATTCACATAAGTATAATCGCATTGCATGGGTTAATCATTCAGGGGGCAATTAGCAGCAATATGGCCCAATGCATGGCATCGGTAGCACTGTATGTGTTCTATATCTAGTCCTCTCAAGGGTCCCCAAGACCTTCCTGACCTCTTTGGAGAGTCTCCAGGTCTAGAGCCCATAGTCTCTTTAGCCATAGCAGTCTTATCGAATTTCCCCACACCCATGACCCCTGGTACAGTTTTATCGGGTCCCCTGGGCAATCTTTCACCCCTAGATACATTGGAGTGGGGTGCAGATGGGTGCAACAAGTCCTAAGCAGCAGTGTATCTCTCCACGAGGTCCACCATTTGGTTGGAGGTTTTGGGGTCCCCATGACTGACCCACTTGCAAGCTCAAAACACATAAAAGGACAGAAAACAAAACTTCGCCATCCAGAGCTAAACTAAACAATTAGGTTCCTCTCTATACAGTGTGGGGCTGTTCCTGACACCCACAAAACATAAGCACAGTGCAAACTTTGAGTCCAAATTAGCACACAGAGCTCACTCAGCTTTCTCCCTCTGAGATCCAGGATAGAGCTCTCCTCTGCTCTCTTCCTGGTCATTTAAATTCAGGTGGAGAGGGGTTTGAGTGGACAAGAAAGTCCAGGCTGGAACCACCTCTGCCACGGTGGCCGGTAAAAAGTCAGTGGCTCACCCTAACAATTAGCCAGGCTAGTTACCACCTAGCAGAACTAGAATTGTGAGATTTGTGAGCAGCCCTGTTTAGGGCCAGGGTGTTACCCATACATTCGATGTGGATAAGGGAATCCCTCTCACTGAGCTATTGTATTCTGCCAGCGCGGAGCCTTTCTCACTGGCAGAATACAATGATCAGTGTTGCCGGCCCTAGCAAGCGACACTGATTGTTTGAGAAAAACCCAACAGGCTGGTTGTACACAAGTTGATCGATAGATCGACTTCTGTAAAACCAGCTCACCCATGCATAGATCCAAATTCAGCCAATCCCCGCTGAAGTGGCCATATTCTGATCCATGTATTGCCTGCTTTTGTATTAGGAAAACACCTTGAGGGACATTTATTAAGTAAGTTAGTGACACAGTTAGTCTCCTTCTGCAAAGTCTCTGTGAAAGGGTTACAGTCCTGTGCATCTAATTCTATTATTAGCCCCGAGCCACCATACAAAGACACGGTGACGCGGCGGCGGTGCCTATGATGGACGTCACCACACTGGTCCAATCCCGCATCTCGCTACAACCAAAAGGGAGTGACACTGTGGGGCGGGCGCTGGGCGGCTATGATGGACTTCACACTTGGCCAATCCCACACTAGAGTGGGACATGGGACGTCCATTAAAGGATGTTGCGGATATAAGGCGGCGCTGGGGACACCTGATGTAAATGGGGACACCCTGATGCAAGGAGACACGCTGGGGACACCTCATGTAACTGGGGACACTCTGATGCAAGGAGACACGCTGGGGACACACTGAGGCAAGGAGACACGCTGGGGACACCTGATGTAACTGGGGACACTTGATGCAAGGATACACGCTGCGGACACCTGATGTAACTGGGGACACTTGATGCAAGGAGACACGCTGGGGACACCTGATGTAAGGAGACATGCTGCAACAGGCCCCCCCCGCCCCCCCCCGCGCTGGATGTCTGAACAAAAAAATATATATATAGGGCTCTGGGACACGCTGTCCCTGCTTTTTTGGGAAACTTGCTGTTTTTAGACAGCAAGTCCCAAAGCCTATTGGTCGGCCTTTAAAGTGTATCTATGTGCGCCACCAAAGCGCACATAGATACACTGATTGGCTCTGGCCTCAGTCACTGGCCTCCAACCAGTGACTGATTGGTCAGGTCGCGGGGGCGGAACTGGCAGATGTGCTGGAGTTTGGACTGGCAGAGTGTCCAGCACAGCACGTGTGTTATTCCCGCCAGCCATGTGAGAGAGAGCGGCTGACTCCCGTATGTACTGCTGTGCTGGCTATATACTGTGTTACTGGCTGAATATACCCTTACCTGTGTACTGGCTATATACTGTGTTACTAGCTGAATATTCCCCTACCTGTGTACTGGCTATATACTGTGTTACTGGCTGAATATACCCCTACCAGTGTACTGGCTATATACTGTGTACTGGCTGAATATACCCCACCTGTGTACTGGCTATATACTGTGTACTGGCTGAATATACCCCTACCTGTGATGCTGAGCTGTATACTGTGTACTGGCTGAATATACCCCTATCTTTGATGCTGAGCTGTAAACTGTGTACTGGCTGAATATACCCTACCTGTGTACTGGC
The DNA here is from genome assembly GCA_018402905.1 of Glandirana rugosa. Lineage (NCBI taxonomy): Eukaryota > Metazoa > Chordata > Amphibia > Anura > Ranidae > Glandirana > Glandirana rugosa. Next base: position 1,832,201 of record BLSH010311025.1, read on the forward strand.
TATATACTGTGTACTGGCTGAATATACGCCACCTGTGATGCTGAGCTGTATACTGTGTTACTGGCTGAATATACCCCCCACCTGTATACTAGCTGTATACTGTGTACTGGCTGAATATACCCCTACCTGTGTACTGGCTATATACTGTGTACTGGCTGAAAATACCCCACCTGTGATGCTGAGCTGTATACTGTGCACTGGCTGCAATATACCCCACCTGTGATGCTGAGCTGTATACTGTGTCCTGTGATGCTGAGCTGTATACTGTGTCCTGTGATACTGAGTTGTATACTGTGTCCTGTGATACTGAGCTGTATACTGTGTCCTGTGATGCTGAGCTGTATACTGTGTCCTGTGATGCTGGGGCTGTATGCTGTGCCCTGTGATGCTGGGGCTGTATACTGTGTCCTGTGATGCCAAGCTGTATACTCCTGACACAATATGTGGAATACAGGGGATGAAGTGGGTGGATTCTATAAGGGGTGGGGCTTATGAGAAGTAAGAGGAGTCAAAAAGGAAGGGGCGCCCCCATCCTAAAAATTCACCAGCCGCCACTGCGCTGGGGACACCTGATGTAAGGAGACACACTGGGAACACCTGATGTAAGGAGACATGCTGGGGACACCTGATGTAACTGGGGACACCCTGATATAAGAAAGGCATGTTGGGAACCCCTGATGTTAGGAGGCATGCTGGGGACACCTGATGGAAGGAGGCACTCCGCTGGGGACACCCTGATGGCATCTGGTAGCAGGCGACGTGGCAAGTGACACACTGATTCTGCATTATGGTGAGTTGAATGATTTCATAACAATGTAATAATAGAAATAATGCACTTCATTCATTCTGACACCATACCAACCATGGTGTCGGGATGATTGAAGCGATAACACCAGGTGTTTGGAGTATCTTTATCTGTTGATTGTTAAGCTTTCTGGAATACACATATTGCTATTGTGGTGTAGAATCTGGGCCTGCTGTCCCTCCATCCCTCTTTCTTTCCTTCTATCTCCTTCCCTCCCTATTTCATTCATACTTTCTCCCTCCATCCCTCATTCATCTTAGACTCGAACCACACCCCTTTGAGCCATGCCCTTAAGCCACACCCACTATTTAGTTTAAGTAACTCCCATTTTCCCCACCGCATTTTTTCAGGCTCAAGCCCCTGGGATTTTTCCCATCTAGCAACACCCCTGCCTGTGATGTCAGCTGGCCAGCAGAGCCAAGTCACGTGACCTCACAGTGGTGGTGTGGGAAAAGGTATTTAGCTTTTTCATTTTATAAAAACATGCACACTATAGTTATTAGCTGCACAATCCAGAGGGGATACAAGTATTTTGGCTGCATATTGCAGCTGAATAGCGGCAGTAGGGGGCGGGGAGGAGATCCGCTCTCACGCTGACAGGCAGGCAGGGAGGGAGGGGGAGTGGGGAGAGACTCACAGCAGGGAGCAGGATGACGGAGGCACGTAAACTGACCACAGTATCATGACCCAGAAGCCATGATTACCGAGGTCAGCACAGACAGGAAGACACAAGAACAGGCAGGATCAACCAGGTACATTACAACATAGTAAGGGACAAATTGCATGGCACAAGTACTGTGCTATAGATCATGCCTTATAGGAAGCCTTTTTTAGGGTTACAGCCATTTTAAGATGCTGTCAGGGTCAGGATTCATTCAGTAGCAACTGTGGCTTTAGATCAGCCAGGAGAAATGAATGACTCACACTTTAGCCCTGTAATAAATTTGCCTCACAATTCATCTCACTGCTCCTATTTAGCTTTACTTCACCTTGGGACAGGAATGATAAATGTTCTCCCTTGTATTTTTTTCTCTGTTCAGAGAAGAAAGAGAGTACAGGGGCAGGTTTTACAGAGTGATTACTGTGATAGCCAATCACAGGCTACCACAGCAATCATGTGATTGGGACCATGACACAGAACTGCTGGCGAACCATTTACCTTCATTTGGGAACTGTTACAAGCTAAAGGCATGAGACACCACAGTATAGCCCAATAAAATCCTACAAATATTAAAGGGAAATGTTATTGCCTTGTGACTTGTTGCAATGCCATGTAATTATTGGATAACCATTGAAGGGGAGTTATATGCCTATTCCAACTTTATTTAGTCAACTGAATTGCTAGTTACATTAATTGTCTGGTCTGATTTTTGGGAAGGCAAAACACACAATTCTTGTCCAAGACCCCCTGGAAGACAAGACATGTTCTGCAAGGGTGATGAAAGAGTACAAGTGCCAGAATGCAAACATTGAAGACTGGAAATTGGAAGTGTTGGCATTTGATAAGCAGGGCTACAACTGGTGGAACACTGTGGATACACCAAGTTCAGTTATGATCAGATTCAAGTCTCAAGCCGGGTCCGGTAACAGCTGAGCAAAAGCAAGGCACCAAATCGTAGACTGGATTAGAGTCAGGAACAAGTAAAGCTTGGAAACGTTCAGGCAGCAAGGTATCCAGGCGATAGGCAGAATCCTGGTCAGAAGTCCGGGCTGAGGTCAGTAACAGAGATAAGCAGCAATTATAGGCAGATAAGGATAATCCGTAAGCAGATCTGGTGAAAGCCATGTCAATAACAAGATCAGCATAAGTTTCAGGATCAAGAGTCACAGAAGTACAGACTGAAAGACCTTTCAGCAACGATGCTATGTACAACTCAGGTTTAAATAGCCCTCTTGGCTCCAGTATCTGTGGTGGATGTCCCCCACATGTACACTGTGATGTGTGCAAGGTCGCACGTCTAGTTAGGCTTCTATGCCTGTAAAAATGTACTTGTTGGTTGATGTCCACCCCTGCTTGTGCATATGATGTGATGTGCACAAGGTCGCACATCTAGTTGTGCTTCTATGCCCATAAATATTTGATGACTTGTTCCTCACACTTCCCTTGCTTCCCTTGCAAGCCTCTGAACCTGGAGCTTGTGTGGGATGTTATTGTCAACTTTATGGTACAAGCCTGCATTTAGAAATGTAATGCATCTGTCTCTTGATTAGTTGCGGGGGTACATTTATTCCATCATCAGTGCGTGTTTTGTTTTTTGTTTTTTTTAATGTGTTGGTTGAACTGGATGGACTAGTGTCTTTTTTTACCAGATTAACTATGTAACTATGTAACCAGGAATGGTGGGGGACCAAAGAGAATGAGCATTTGCAAGCATAAGAGCCGGTTCACACAGGGGCAACTTGTCAGGCGTCTTGAGTCGCCTGACAAGTCGCGTTCCATGCATTGCAATGGAACCGTTCTAATATGAGCGACTCAAGCCACTCTGACTTAGAAAAAGGTTCCTGTACTACTTTGGGGGTGACTTCAGGTGACTAGCATTGACTTCTATTACAGAAGTCTTTGCAAGCCGCACTGAAGTCACGCTGTGCGGGGTCGCACTGAGTCGCCCTTGAAGTCGTATCGTCCCTGTGTGAACCGGCTCTAAAAGATAATAGCATTACATCCATTGAGCAAAAAAGTATTCTGGTTGGCCACACGTCCAGTAAAATCACCTTTATTTCAGTAAGTACATAAAAACATGTCCAAAGACACAAATCGAGGGGAACAGCATCACCAGCTAACATGTTTCACGCTTCCTTAGCACTCAGTCATAGCTCACATACAAATGTCCACTACAGAGATTCACTGCTCAAAAAATTAAAGGAACGCTTTGAAAACACATCAGATCTCAATGAGGAAAAATATCATGCTGGATATCTATACTTATATGGACTGGGTAATGTGTTAGGAATGAAAGAGTGCCACATCTTTTGATGCAAAAGAAAAATATCAACCCACAGAGGGCTAAATTCAAAGACACCCCAAAAATTTAGCCCACTAAAGGATGTCAGGCCCTCAGGCCACCCTCATGAAGTCTGTTTCTGATTGTTTGGTCAGAGACATCGACACCAGTGGATTGCTGGAGGTCGTCACTTTGTAGGGCTCTGGCAGTGTTCATCCTGTTCCCTCTTGCACAAAGGAGTAAATACTGGTCCTGCTGATGGGTTAAGGACCTTCTATGGCCCTGTCCTGCTCTTAGAGTAACTGCCTGTCTCCTGGAATCTCCTCCATGCTCTTGAGACTGTGCTAGGAGACACAGCAAACCTTCTGGCAATGGCACATATTGACGTGCCATCCTGAAGGAGTTGAACTAGCTGTGCAACCTCTATAGGGTCCAGGTATCTCCTCATACTACTAGCCAAGCAAAATAGGTGAGTTGGAAGCTCTGATGCATGAGCAGAACTATGATTTGATTGGTATGTCTGAATCTTGGCTTCATTCTTCACTTGACTGGGCTATTAATATTCCTGGCTATGCTGTCTTTCGGAAAGACAGGGTAAAATGGAAGGGTGGGGGTGTCTGTCTCTATGTGAGAAGTGATCTCAAAGCGAGTGTGAATGAGGACCTAGTTGATGGAGAGTGTGATGAGTCTGAAGCATTATGGGTATATCTGCATATGGGTGCGCACACTACAAAGGTTGTCATTAGAGTTTGTTATAGACCTCCCAGTGTTAAAGAGGAGGTGGAGACTCTGCTCCTTGCACAGATGGAAAGAGCTGCAAGGGCTGGGACAGTGATAATAATGGGGGATTTTAACTACCCAGAAATTAACTGTAAGTAATGGCACTGCTAGGATAGTTAAAGGGCAAAAATTTATAAACCTATTACAGGACAATTTTATGGTCCAGTTTATTGAGGCCCCAACTAGGAATGACGCTTTGCTGGACCTGGTAATCTCAAACCATGCAGAGCTTATTACCAATATTCATATAAAAGAACATCTGGGTAACAGTGATCATAACATGATTTCATTTAACCACTTGACCACTGGGCACTTAAACCCCCTTCCTAACCAGACCAATTTTCAGCTTTCAGTGCTCTCACATTTTGAATGACAATTACTCAGTCATGCAACACTGTACCCATATGAAATTTGCATCCTTTTTTTCACACAAATAGAGCTTTCTTTTGGTGGTATTTAATCACCATTGGGTTTTTTATTTTTTGCGCTATAATTAAAAAAGACCGAAAATTTAAAAAAAAAAATAATTTTTCTTTGTTTCTGTTATAAAATTTTGCAAATTAGTAATTTTTCTTCATAAATTTTGGCCAACATTTATACTGCTACATATCTTTGGTAAAAAAACAAAACAAATTAGTGTATATTATTTGGTCTTTGTGAAGGTTATAGAGTCTACAAGCTATGGTGCCAATCACTGAATATTGATCACACCTGATATACTGACGGCCTATCTCATTTCTTGAGACCCTAACAAGCCAGGAAAGTACAAATACCCCCAAATTACCCCTTTTTGGAAAGTAGACATTCCAAGCTATTTAGTAAGGGGCGTGGTGAATTTTTTGAAGTTGTATTTTTTTCCCACAATTCTTTGCAAAATTAAGTTTGTTTTTTTTTTGGGTGGGTGAGCATGGATGGATGGCTGGGTGAGCACGGCTGGGTGGGTGAGCATGGATGGATGGATGGTCAGCATGGCTGGGTGTGTGAGCATGGATGGATGGCTGGGCGAGCACGGCTGGGTGGGTGAGCATGGATGGATGGCTGGGTGAGCACGGCTGGGTGGGTGAGCATGGATGGATGGATGGTGAGCATGGCTGGGTGGGTGAGCATGGATGGATGGCTGGGTGAGCAGGGCTGGGTGGATGAGCATGGATGGATGGCTGGGTGAGCACGGCTGGGTGGGTGAGCATGGATGGATGGCTGGGTGAGCACCGCTGGGTGAGCACGGCTGGGTGGGTGAGCATGGATGGATGGATTGGTGAGCATGGATGGATGGCTAGGTGAGCACAGCTGGGTGGGTGAGCATGGATGGATGGCTGGGTGAGCACGGCTGGGTGGGTGAGCATGGATGGATGGATGGGTGAACATGGATGGATGGCTAGGTGAGTACGGCTGGGTGGGTGAGCATAGATGGATGGGTGAGCATGGATGGATGGATGGGTGAGCATGGATAACTGGTTGAGCATGGATGGATGGATGGGTGAGCATGGATGGATGGATGGGTGAGCATGGCTGTGTGAGGATGGATGGATGGGTGGCTGAGCATGGATGGGCTGAGAATGGGTGGGTGTGGATGGATGGGGTGAGGATGGCTGGGTGAGTAGTGGATGGATGGTGGGGACTGCTAACTGTCACTTAGCAGTTCTGTGGGCATTACACATCGCCCACAGCACTGCAGCACATTTTTCCTCCCCCCTCTCTCCTCTAGCAATGCACCGATCGGTGCGGAGAGGAGAGAGAAAAGCCGGCACTTCCGCCGCCTTGTTGACATATGATCGCGCCGTCATCGGACGGCGCGACGATCACATGGTGAAAGACCGCTCACAGCAGCCATTCACCGCGATCCGTGATGTACCCCTGGACCCGGCGGTCACGGATGTTCTCGTGTGCGTGCCCCAGGGGGCACGCAGGAAGCGCGATTCTGGGAGGACGTCCATACACGTCCTCCCAGAATAATGCAACTGCCCTGTGGACGTCTTTTGTCTATAGGGCGGTTGGGAAGTGGTTAATGTAAGCTGCAAGCAAAAACACATACGGGAAAGATAAAAACACTTAATTATAAGAGAGCAAATTTTACAAGGATGAGGGCTGCTCTCCAGGACTTAGACTGGAAGGGAATATTAGCATCGATGAACACAGAACACAAATGGGAATTTTTCAAAAAAACTGTATGCGAACTCACTGTAAAGTATATTCCCATGGGCAATAAGTTTAAAAGGCTAAAAATAACACCTATGTGGCTCGCGGCCAAAGTTTAAAAAGTTATAAATGATAAGAAAAGAGCATTTAAAAAATATAAAAATGAGGGAACACTATCATCTTTTAAATATTACAAAGAATATAACAGAATATGTAAAAAGGAAATCAAGGACGCAAAAATTCAAAACGAACGGCAGATTGCAAAGGATAGTAGGACAAACCCCAAAAAATTCTTCAAATATATTAATAGTAAAAAAGGTCAGGTCTGAGTATGTAGGCCCTTTAGAAAATAATCTAGAGTGCGTGACTGGGGACAAAGAGAAGGCAAACGTATTAAATACATTTTTCAGCTCTGTGTATACAAAGGAGCATGGGGGAGCTCATGTCCATAATGGGGGTGGTAGTGACACAGCCCCAAATGAACCACAATGGCTCAAACGTGAAAGAAGTATTTAGACAGAATAAAGGTAGATAAAGCACTTGGACCAGATGGCATCCATCCACGGATCCTAAAGGAATTGAGCGCTGTCATTTCAAAACCATTGTATCTAATTTTTAGGGACGCCTTAATGACTTGAATAGTACCACTGGACTGGCGTAGGGCCAATGTGGTGTCCATATTTAACCACTTCAGCCCCGGAAGGATTTCACACTTTTGCGATTCGGCTCTGTGACTCTTTAAGTGACAATTGCGCGGTCGTGCGACGTTGTACCCAAACAAAATTTGCATCCTTTTTTTCCCACAAATGGAGCTTTCTTTTGGTGGTATTTGACCCCCTTTGCGTCATTTCTGATCACCGCTATAAACAAAAGAAGAGCGACAATTTTGCAAAAAAGCCCATTTCTTACTTTTTGCTAAAATACAAATCCAAAAAAGAAAATATAAAAAAAAAATGTTTTCATCGGTTTTGGCCGTTTTATATTCTTCCTCATATTTTTGGTAAAAAAAAATCGCAATCGGTGTTTATTGATTGGTTTGATTGGTTTGCGCAAAAGTTGCAGCGTTTACGGATGATGAGAATTCATTTATGGGGGTTTTTTTTTTTACTAGTAATGGCGGCGATCTGCGATTTTTAGCAGTACTGCGATATTGCAGCGGACATGTCGGACCATTTTGACACTTTTTTGGGACCATTGGCATTTATACAACGATCAGTGCTGTAAAAATGCACTGATTACTGTGTAAATGCCATTGGCAGTGAAGGGGTTAACCTGGAGGGGGCGCTCTAAGGGTTAACTGTTCTAACTGTATTGGTGCTGGGCTGGCAAGGGGAGGAGAGTGATCACGGCTTCCATATACAGGAACACGGACCTCCGTTCTTTCACTGCGGGGGCAATCGAGTCCACCCTACCCGCTCCCTGGCCCCCCGAAACACAGGGAGTGGGTAGGGTGGTCACAGTGAGGAATCTCGCAGTGGTCATAGTGCGGGATCTCGCAGCCGCCGTCATATGACGGCGGTTTGCGATATCAAACCACTTTGTCGCCGGCAGACGCCGGTCGGCAAGTGGTTAAAAAGGGATCAAAGTCTTTACCAAGTAGACCTGTTAGTTTAACTTCTATAGCT
>BLSH010311025.1:1852889-1863471 GCA_018402905.1 Glandirana rugosa
TACAAAAAAACATTTTTTTCACAGTTTTTGGCCAATTTATATTCTTCCTCATATTTGTGATAAAAAAAATCGCAATCGGCGTTTATTGATTGGTTTGCGCAAAAGTGGCCGTGTTTACGGATGATGAGAATTCATTTCTGGGGTTTTTATTTTTTACTAGTAATGGCGGCGAGCTGCGATTTTTAGCGGTACTGCAATATTGCAGCGGACATGTCGGACATTTTTGACACTTTTTTGGGACCAATGACATTTATTCAGCGATCAGAAATTTAAATGTCCACTGATTACTGTATAAATGTCATTGGCATTGAAGGGGTTAACCTGAAGGGGGAGATCTAGGGGTTAAGTGTGTTCCCTGGGTGTGTTCTTACTGTGGGGGGGTTGGGCTACCATGGGCATGAGAGATCTAACTGATCCCAGTGACAGGGATCAGTAGATCACTCATGCCCCCACTAACAGAGCGGGGAACCGCCGTGTTTTCCATCGGCGGTTCCCCGTTCTTTCCCTGTGGCCGCTCATCGCAGCTCACCGGCTGACATCAGGTCCGCCTGAGCTGCGGGCGCACTCCACAGGATGCAGATCGCCGCCTTTTTACGGCAATTCGCGCTCAGCATCCCGACTACCGCCGTGAAAACACGGCACGTGGTCGGGAACTGGTTAAAAAAAATGGTGTAGGGGCCCGCCCAAAATCCAAACCAGACCATTATCCGAGCATGCAAGACTGGCATTGGCAGGAGGGGGTAGGGACGAGTGAGCGTCCCCCTCCGAACCATACCAGGCCACATGCCCTCAACATGGGGAGGATGCTTTGAGGTCCACCCCAAAGCACCTTGTCCCCATGTTGATGGGGAGAAGGGCCTCATCCCCACAGCCCTTGCCGGTGGTTTTGGGGGGGTCTGCGGGCTGCCGAAACCATGCCGTCCAGAGTCGCCTCCCAAAATGGGCTGTCTGCAGTCTGACATTTATTTTATAGGTAAGGGCGGGGCCGCTCAGTGATGTAACCGAGTGGCTCTGCCCCTTATGACGTCATTCATTGTCAGAAGGGGCGGGTCATCCATTTACGTCACCGAGTGGTCCTGTCCCTTCTTATAAAAGTAATGTCAAACTGAAGACCGCCCATTCTGTGAGACGGCACGGCTGTGGCAACGGGAGCGGGGGCGGTGAAAGAAGAAGGAAGAAGAAACTGAAGACTGAAGACAAAGAGAGGAAGGAAGAAGACCTAAAGAAGAAGCTGAAGCCCAGAATAAGGACCGAGGCAGGAGAAGGTGGAGGAAGAAAGAAGAAAGAAGAAGAAGAGCTATTTTACACAATAAAGGACTTGTTAAAAGCTGCCTCTTGAGTTTTTGTACCACTTTACTCCTTTTTTGGTGAATGGGTAGAGGTACAATGTACCTCATACCTATTCACATGGGGGGGTCGGGATCTTCCAGATTCCGATAAGCCCCCCCCGCCCGCAGACCCCCACAACCACCGGCAAGGGCTGTGGGGATGAGGCCCTTCTCCCCATCAACATGGGGTCAAGGTGCTTTGGGGGGACCTCAAAGCATCCCCCCCATGTTGAGGGCATGTGGCCTGGTATGGTTCAGAGGGGGGTGCTCACTCGTCCCCACCCCATCCTGCCATGCCAGGGCTGCGTGCTCGGATAAGGGTCTGGTCAGGATTTTGGGGGGACCCCTATGCCATTTTTTTTAATTTGGCACGGGGTTCCCCTTAAAATCCATACCTGACCTGAAGGGGACCCCCACGTCATTTTTTTTTTCATTTTGGCACAATGCCCCTTAAAATCCATACCAGACCTGAAGGACCTGGTTTGGATTTTGGAGGGGGAGCCCCACGTCATTTTGTTTTACATTTTGAAGCGGGGTTCCCCTTAAAATCCATACCAGACCTGAAGGGCCCGGTTTGGATTTTGGGGGGGACCCCCACGTGATTTTTTTTTTTACATTTGGCCCGGGGTTCCCCTTAAAATCCATACCAGACCCCAAGGGCCTGGTTTGGATTTTGGGGGGACCCCCACGTCCTATGTATACACTAGGAAGGGATATATATATTCTTGCACTGCCTGCACTAACTGACTGTATACAGATCACCCTATCTATTTATATATCTAGTATATATTTCACTCTACAGTAAACTGCCTGCACTAACTGACTCTATCTATCTATCTATCTATCTATCTATCTATCTATCTATCTATCTATCTATCACAATGCACAATAATCAGCTAGCTACACTAAACTGCCTGCACGCCGCTACCTGAGCTCACCGTCTCTCTATCCACACTACATAGTGCCACTGTACAATCGGCTTTATATAGTGTGGGGCGTGGATTGAGGCTGCTGAGCAGCGATTGGCTAAAGGCACCCTGCCTTTATACCAGCGCTCAACATTAATACCAGTGCTCAACGTTACTGAGGATTACTAAGACTGAGACTGAGTAAGAAGATCAGTATAGTGATACAGAGACTGACCCAGGGTCATTCAAATTTATTACGGAGTTGAGTGAAAAAGATTTAGACGAGTGGGACACTTCAGGAGGGTCCTCGTTAGAATGGTCTTGGGGAGTCCATCACAGTCAGGCGGTACAAGAAATTGCCAGTGAGGCAGAAACTATACCTACAGAATCAGAGACTTTGTCCAAACAAGTGAATGATCCTGATGTGGCAGATCAGGAACACAACAGTCAGAGATTATAGTGTGCATCAAGAATGGAGTTCAGCCAAGCGTATCATAGTTGCTGCTTGGACTTGTCACCCCCTCATATTTGGTCCAGGCTAGTTGCCCAATATAAAGCCCATTATCACTTGATGAAAAGGGCTTCATACCAGTATGTGCTCCCAGGGAAAGGAGTAAAGGATGATCAGCCCTGATTCTCTAGAATACAGAGGATTGTACAAAGAAGGGGGGCTCTAGAGTTTGGGTAAGAGTATCCATATGTACCCCATACAATCATGGACCACATCAAGGCCAAGAGAGGACTGGTGTAATGAGGAAATGTGGGAATACCTCCATATACCAAAACCCTTTCAAAATCCTGGGTCCGCTGAATTCTGGGAGGACTTCATTAACGTTAAAAAGAGCTGGAGTTTGATCCCTAAGGACAAGGTGGTCAACAGAAAGTTAGAAAAAGGGACCAGGAGCTGTCCATGAACATTTGGGCCGATTGGGAGAATGGTTCAGGTCCCAGACCCTGCCTTCTACTTGTGAGCATGCAGTACATGGTCTACAGCTGTGTAACCCTACTATTGCCAAACAATATACACTTATTGGGATTTTTTTACCAAAAATATGTAGAAGAATATATATCAGGCTAGACGGAGGAAGAAATTAGTTTTTTAAAAAAATTTTTGGGATATTTATTATAGCAAAAACTAAAAAATATTGATCTTTTTTCAAAATTGTTGCTCTTTTTTGTTTATAGCGCAAAAAATAAAAACCCCAGGGGTGATCAAATACCACTAAAAGAAAGCTCTATTTGTGGTAAAAAAAAGGACGTCAATTTTGTTTGTGTACAACATCGCACGACCTCGCAATTGTCAGTTAAAGCGACACAGTGCCATATCGCAAAAAGTGCTCTGGTGAGGAAGTGGGTAAATCCTTCTGGGGCTGAAGTGGTTAATATTGTTTCTTATGGGCAGCCATTGTCCAGGATTGGTCGCCTGTTTGCTACAGTTACTTTGCCCGTAGCGCACTTGTGAGATTTTTGCTCGCTGGAGGATCAATTCTCCGGAGGGTAATGTTGTGCTGTACGCAGTATAAATATGTTGTTTAACCTGCTTCTTTCATAGGAATGTAAGAAGATAGTACCTCAGCTTTGTTGGGAGGTCCCCTTTACATGTGAGGCTTCCTTGAGTGTTTAAATTCTTACTAGTTATTTTTGGGCTCTGCTGTATTCAGGGGAGCTGGGTTTGATTAATTTGCTCTGTTCTGGGCTCTGCAGCTCCAGGTTTGCCTGTCTCTCTCTGTCTTTCCAGAAAGTGCTGGAACATAGTGGGTGGAGAAAGTGGGTGGGCCTGGGCTGACCTTGTATATAGCCTCAGCCAATCCATGGTCGGGAGAGTGACCAGCAGGGAGCTGAGAGGTGTATATAAGGTCCAGAGCATGGAATACCAGGGTCCTTTGCCTGCTACAGAGTGACCCAGCCTGAAAATGCTGTTAAACCTTCCAAGGCCTTTGAGGGTCTTCAAGAGATTCTGGGAGGTTCTGACTCACGAGGGAGCTCAATTTTCATCCCCAAGTCGCAGGAACAACTGAGGCAACGCCCAAGGAGGATCTTTCCAGGAGGCTCATGGTGCAGTGGATACTGGAAGGAGGCATCCAAGTAGCCAGTGACACAGTGAGTAGGCCTTAGAGAAATCCTGGTAGAGAGACTGTTGCCATTGTGCCCCTTTTTGTTGGAGGGACTTTTCCAGACCTGCTGGCCAGGGTTTAGGCCATCCTAATCCCTATCACAGTTCTTAAAACAATAAAAACACAAAATACACTATCTGCTTGCTCATTGTGTGAAAGACCAGAAATTACCTTGTGACTGGCTGTTTTGCCCCAAATTGGAATCAGAACCTGGGTTAAACAGTGGGGTCAAGTAGAAGGTCTGCACTACATACCGGTCAATGAATGCTGAATGATCCTAGAAGCATCTCAAACTGATGTCAAAATGTAACTGACAAAGACTTTGCTTTCTGTTGGGAGTCTTAATGTATATTTAAAACTGATCTCCATCTTTTAGTGAAGTTTAAATAGTTCACTAAAAGCTGGAGATCAGCTTGAAATGGTCTAAGTGGGTTCAAAATAACTATTACCATCACTAACAGATGTAGGGGCTCTCAACGCTGTATGGACTGTATGTCGCCTCAGCTTCTTCTAATTGGCTGTGTCTGAGAGGTGGGCCGATGGCATCATGATCTCCAGCCAATCAGAGGAAGCTTTGTGTTCATAAATAGAATACAAAGCTCCCTGTGAAAGGCTGAGTGCTGCTCCACCCAAATCCATTTTGTTCCAGGAGCAGGATAGAAAGTTCTCATCTAACTGCTGGAACACAATGCTGTGTACTGTATGTGGCTGAGGCTACATACAGTCCATACAACACTGCGAGCTGCTGAATGTCCTAAACTAAGTACACATGGGGCAAATATCGGCCAGTATACACCAGTTCAACAGGAACTGGCTGCCATTCGGAAAGTGTGTAGAGCTGTCCATCCAACAGAAGCCGTTCTAAGGATCGGCTTTTGTTGAAGAGACATGCTGGAAAAGCAGCATCCGATCAGCACTGGTAGCCGATGGCTGGAGCGCTTGTTACTTCTGATGGGGAGGGGGGCGGAGCTATTAATTTGTCAGAGCACAAAGGCACAACAGGGAACAGACGGAGGGAGACCTCTCAGTTTGGGATTACACTGGATTACGTGTGTACCTAGTGTGGTATTGGGGAGAATATACTCAAGCATTAGGTGCGTTTACAATCAGTTGCGCCAGTCCAAAACTATATTTTAGGGCATGGCAGCCCACTTTTATTAAATAAATGGAATGTTCACATTGCACATTAGTTGCCCTCACGGGTTTCTTCCACACAAAATCCAAACAATGAAAATGCTAGCCACCTGGCTCGCTTGTTAGGCAGCACCACTGCACCTCTTACTAGTCCATCTGACTGTGTTGTCCAGCTCTCCTGAATATCTTTGGCTCCCTTAGCCCTGCTGCACAGCCTACTTTTGGTTTATGGATTGAGTTTCTCCTGACACCCCGATAGGAGCCGACCTGATCCCTGGAATGAGACAGCCCTTCTCCTGGCTGCTAGCTGGGGCACCTCTGACCCCTCACTGAGGCCCTCTGTCTCTTGGCTTCTGGCTGTGGCACCTCTAACCCTTCAGTGAGACCCTCTGTCTCTTGGCTTCTGGCTGGGGCCCTCTGACTCCTGAGTAAGACCCTCTATCTCTTGGCTTCTGGCTGGGGCCCTCTGACTCCTGAGTAAGACCCTCTATCTCTTGGCTTCTGGCTGGGGCACCTCTGACTCCTTGGTGAGACCCTCTGCCTCTTGGCTTCTGGCTGGGGCACCTCTGACTCCTCAATGAGACCCTCTGTCTCTTGGTTTCTGGCTGGGGCACCTCTGACTCTTCAATGAGACCCTCTGTCTCACACCTGGATATATAATGACCCTGCACACCCGTGTAGTCACACAGAATACAGGCACCTGGCAAACCCTGGACACAGGATTGAAAGTTCCAATCCAGAACTACAGAATCCGGAGAAAGCAAAAAACACAGCTTTCTCTGCTCAAAAATGATAGTCCTGAACCTCGCATTAACCCTAAATGCGAATCGTGTGTCACATTTTCCTATATTCTCACAATGACAGGGCCTCTCACTCAGGGCCGATGCTTGACTATTTTACGCCCTAGGCAAGACTAACAACCCCCCCCCTTGCCCAAGACACAGGTGACCTCAACAGGGAACAGGGACAGACAGAGCAGACTCACCGGGCAGGAGGATAGTTTCACCTACGTCCGAAGGCCTGAGTCCTCAGCTGTGCCCACCTCCCCACTGTCCTCCTACACCTTGTCTTGTGGCGGCTCCCCACTGTCCTGCTCCACCTTATCCAGTGGTGGCTCCCCACTGTCCTCCTCCGCTTCCTCGGCTGTGCCTGCCTCGTCCAGAGGCAGCTCCCCACTGTCCTCCTCCGCCTCGTCTGGTGGCGGCTCCCCACTGTCCTCCTCCGCCTCACCCAGCAGCGGCTCCCCACTATTCTCTTCCACTTCCTCAACTGTGTCCACTGGACATTCTTCAGCCCCTCGTATTCTCCAGCCAGGCTAGAGGGGAAGTCAGTGGCAGTGGCTGCGCCCCCTAGGCAGCAGTGCACTCTAGGCGGCTGCCTAGTATGCCTAGTGGGAGCACCAGCCCTGCTCTCACTCTCAAACTAGCCTTAGTAAAGTAAATAGTTTGGACCAGCTCGGTCCAAACAAATTATTCAAATTTTACTAAAAGCTGGAGCTCAGTTTTAAAGCCACTCAAATTCCACTCACCTCCTGTAGCTGGATCTTCTAAGTGTGGAATCTTTGTCCGTCTTGATTGGTCAACACAGGACGACCTAACTTCCATACATGTGCATTGCAGTTCATATATTTGAGAAAGGTATGCTAAGAATGTCCTCACACGTTTGTGCTCTTTAAAGAAGATTGTGAATTGGCAGATACATTTGTTTTAGTGCAGAATAGATATAGCACCTCTCATCTACAAAAGAACCTGACTTCTCACCTATTTTTTACTTTTTAACTTGCCTAATTGTGTTTAGTTAACGGCTACTCCAAATGCTTTATAAAAATTAAACCCTTTTCAGTTTTTGTGGATTCTGCCCATGTGCAGTCATAATGAATTTGGGATGTTTACAATATCTGAGCCCTGAAAAATGGATACCTCTGAAACCTTGAAATGCGTTTTATATTGTTTTGCTGAACAAACACCAATGTTAAAAGTTTTCATGCTCCCAGCTTAATGGTCTGGCACCCTTTTTGCACTGTGTCTACTTTTTTGTCTAGCGGTTTGTGTCCCTTTGGGAAGATTTGCCTTCACTTTCTGTCAAGACAGAGACAAAATTCATTTATTTATTTTTTTAGTGGAGTGGGGCAAGTATAAAACGTCTGACAATGTTTGCTGTCTATGCCTTGTTTTGCTCCCGCTACTTGTACAAGTGTCACTAGGAAAGGAAGCGAGGAAAAACTTGCTCAGCAGAGTTGAAATTAAAAATTTACAAAAATGGGTTCTCTTGGCATTGCATCCTCAATACCAACCTAGATTTCACTCATAATTTTTGAGAGAAAAACCAGACCCAGCTTTCTCTCTGAGATAATCAAGCGATGTTGTTTTAGATAAATGTGTTCTCATCTCTAACACTGATGTCTACAGTAAGTTACTGTGCTGCTGTCCTAAGTCTTTGTTCCATTATCCTCCAAGTACTATTTATTATTTAATACTATGTACCCTCTCCACTACCACTCTGAATCCTACCCTTGTATACCTTATTAAAGTGGTTGTAAAGCCGCCCCCCCAAAAAAAAACCCTGCAAAGGCATAATGAGCTAGTATGCAGCGCATACTAACTCATTATGAAACACTTACCTAGGAACTAAGCTGTTGCAGCGGTTTCGGCACACCGCTGTGACTGGTTACATCGTTCTTCCGGGTCTGCGGCTCCATCCAATCACAGCGTGGGCTCCAGCGCTGTGATTGGCGGTGCCACGCTGACGTCGCTCCCGCACATGCGCACGGGAGCCGTCATTTACAGCACAAACACAGAAGAAACGGCACCCTGTGCGCATGTGCCAATGACGTCGGCACATGCAGATACAGGGGATATCTCCTAAACCGTGCAGGTTTAGGAGATATTTCTTGGACCTACAGGTAAGCCTTATTGTAGGCTTACCTGTAGTTTAAAGTGGTTGTCATGACTTGACAACCACTTTAAACCTTAATAAAATATGACTGAACCAAAATTGTAACTCTTTTCACTCTATCCTAAATGTTCCTATTTTGTCTGGTCCTTTTCCTTCTTTAAAGGGTAGGTTCACCTTTTTCAGAAAAAAAAGGTGAATTAACTCCAAATATTCTGGACATCCCCCCCCCACACCCCACTACACATAGCAGCCGTGATAACCATGTTGCCGTTATAGAAATCGATACATTGTAATACACAGCCCTGGAATAAGTATCTATCATGATGCTAGTCTCGCAATGGTAATTGGTCAGCTCAGTCACCTGACCAGCAGATCACAGGACAGCACAGCTGCTACTTGCAGTGGGGTTCGGAGGGGTGGGTAGCATGGGTGTCCCCAAAACTTTTTTCAGGGGGGCCTTATTTTAACCACTTCAGCCCGGAAGGATTTCCCAGTTTAGGACCAGAGCACAATTGGGCACTGCGTCGCTTTAACTGACAATTACACGGTTGCGCGACGTTGTAGCCAAACAAAATTTGCGTCCTTTTTTTCCCCACAAATAGAGCTTTCTTTTGGTGGTATTTGATCACCTCTGTGTAATTTCTGATCACCGCAATAAACAAAGGAAGAGTGACAATTTTGCAATAAAAAACCCCAATATTTCTTACTTTTTGCTATAATACATATCCAAAAAAATATATAAAAATAATTTTTTTCATCGATTTAGGCCGATTTATATTCTTCCTCATATTTTTGGTAAATAAAATTGCAATTGTCGTTTATTGATTGGTTTGCGCAAAGTTTCCGTGTTTACGAATGATGAGAATTCATTTATGGGGTTTTTTTTTTTTTTTTATATTTTACTAGTAATGGTGGCGATCTGTGATTTTTCTCGGGACTGCGATATTGCAGCGGACATGTCAGACCATTTTGACAATGTTTTGGGACCATTGGCATTTATACAGCGATCGATGCTATGAAAATGCATTGATTACTGTATAAATGTCACTGGCAGGGAAGGGGTTATCCTGCAGGGGGCGCTCTAAGGAGTTAACTGTGTTCCCAGTGTGTTCTCTAACTGTATGGGGGCTGGGCTGGCTGGGGAAGGGGAGTGATCATGGCTCCCATATACAGGGAGCCTGTGATCACATCCCTTCCCCCTCTGTCAGAACGGACATCCGTGTTCTGTCACTCCGGGGCGGTGATCGTGGGTAACCGGCGGACATCGAGTCTGCCATACCCACTCACTGGCCCCCCGGAACACAGTGAGCGGGCGGGCGCACCTCCGGTGGAGCACGCGCGCTCACAATACTTGTTCCCGCGGCCGCCGTCAGGTGATGCTGTTTCACGATAACGAGTCAAGTTGTCGCCGTCAAGCGGTCCACAACTGGTTAAGGTCACCCATGTTCCTCCCCTTTTCAAAAATGTCATGAAGGGGAGGGGCTTAGTCATTATCACATAAAGCACAGGCATGCAAAGGTTTGAGAAACCTGATGCAAAATCTTAACAGAAGGATCAAGCTGCCATTGTCTGATTAGCAATTTCTAATCTGTTTTATGTTTCCACTACTGGCTTTTCTTTCTGAAAATGTCAGCACCATGGCTCTGTTGATCCAATATTTATATTAATTAACCCAGAGGAGATATGCAGATTCTTAATTTTCCTTAAACTTTTCTGATGTGCATACAGGCTCTGGCTTAGAAAGCATTCCAACCCATGGGTCAGCATGACTCGGGTATACCTGATGGACCCAACCATTAAACCACCCCCACCACTGCTCGGCCCCCTTCTAATTCTACCCCATTTACACTTAATAATAACTGTAGACCACAACCACTTTGTCGTAGTGGACTGCCGCCGGCGCCCTTGTTCATAACACTCGCGCGCACGAGGTGGCCTCCACGCGGGCGGGCGAGTGACACAAGGCCCCCCGGTCACTCACCCATACCGTCTGAGCTACAGGCGGCCAATGGGTGCTAGTGGCGGGGCCTCACTGTCTTGTGCCTACAGGCAAGACTGTCTCCCCCTTCCCTACACTAGTGTCCGAGGGACATATACCCTCGGTACTAGTGAGGGGAAGGGGTCGGTCGGGTCGGGGGTATGTCAATCTCTTGTGTGACCCTTGTGTCAATTGAGGAATCTCGCGGGGGACGTCCTATTGGGG
>BLSH010311025.1:1866965-1889630 GCA_018402905.1 Glandirana rugosa
TGGGATCAATCTGTAACGCCTTTTCTCTTCTTCCTCTTTTTTTGTTTCCACTGCCTTAACCCTATCCAAATTAAATTTCTCCAATGGCAGCAGCGAAAAAATCTCCACATACTCACCTTTTTGAATCCTGTCCCGAACTTCCGACTTCAAATGGGCCCCTAAGGGCCCCTCGAAGCACACGTAAACCTCACACCGTGCTGCATCAGCCAACCTGATAGTATCTGAGGCAGCCCCACCCTCCGGACTCGTCCCGGTCCCCTCCTTAACCCCCACCACGTCTAACCCCGTGGCTGGTGAAGGACCTGTCGCAGCCTGCACCGCACTGGTGGACACCGCAGCCAAAACCCCACCCCCGTCAGGTACCAGCCCGCCCACTGTCACCCCTCCCTGCGGCACCCACGCCGCCGTTGCCGTGGCTTGAGCGGACCCCTTTGCTCCAAAACGCGCCACCAAATCCCGCAATCCCCCCAACAACTCCTGCAGCGCCAAGCCAGACCCTGACGCGGCGGGCGTAGGGCCCGCCACCTGAGGGGGCGTGCTTACTGTCACCGGAGATGGCCCCCTTGAACCCTCAGAGACCAAGCCACCCCCCGCCCCCAACATCCTACCCAATAACACTTCTAAGGAACCAGCAGTTAAAGGTAACTCACCAGGCTGGTCAGGGATGCCCCGTCCAGCCGCTACTGCAGCCTCCCCTGATGAACCTCTTCCTGCAGCATCCTCGCCTTCTGAACCGGACCGCTCTTCAGCCGATGGGAGCTCTTCTGTGGGGGCGCCGTGTGTTACAGGTGACTGGGATCTCTCCTGTGCATGATCACTTCTCCGCTGGCACCGCCCACTCCTTCGCCTTCCCTCCGCCTCCGCGCGCTCCGTCCGTTGTGGAGGTAATGCACACACCCTGCCATGTGTCCTCGTCACTGCCCGACCACGTCCACTCCGTCTCCCAGCATGGCGGGGGTCAGCTCTCGCACGAGGTCCCGCCCCGGACTCCTGCCCGGGTGCAATTGCTTGAGATGTGGGGGAGGACCCAGCCGGGCCGCCGTGAGTAGCGCTGCCCGCTGCCCCCCCCGTAGACCGCTCCCGCCTGGTACCGCCGCCCGTTGAGGCGCGCTTCGCCGGCGGGCTGGCCCTCTCTCGATCCTCCCGACTCTTGCTCGCCTGTCTCTCTCTGGGGGACCCTCCTGGGGAGAAACGCTCCGGAGGCCGGGACCTCCGAGCGCGTGGGCCGTCCGAACGGCCCGCCTCAGGCTCTCGCTCCTGTTCCCCCAGCAAGGTCGTCACTTGCTCACGCAGCCAGTCCGCCCCTCTTACCGCAGCTGCCTCCCGTAGGCCGCTCAGCAGCCCGTCCACGTCCGCCATGCTGTATTGTAGATGGGAGCCGTAACGAAGCTCCTTAACCCCGTTCCTCTTCCAGTGTGCCCCTACCAGCCAACGCCCACCTATTTATAACACCCCACCCCCCCAGGAATGAACCATTCCCCATAGCCCTACCTGATGACCAATCCCATACCCTGAACTATTTTGTTTCCCCAGGTCACCCAGTCATGCTGCCCCTGCATTAACCCTTTGGCTTCACTCCGGGGCTCCCTTTACAGCCAAGTAAAGAGCATTTTTAGAAGGTTAGCAATGATATCTCCCGCATATCAATCATGAAATAATGAATTTAACACCTTGACTGCAATTATACAAGTAGTGCTGTTAGATGAGGTCCAGAAAATGGGCACAGGCTGCCTGACCTCTGGCAGGTGCTGGTGCGGGTGGACAGCTCACACTCTGCTCTTCAGGCGTGCTCCCTTCCTTCCCTCTGACTCTGAGCCGCTCTGCCCAGAGAAGATGGAGGAGATGGGTAGAGCCAAAATTGACCAGGCGCGAAGGAGGAAGAAGGTACTCCTCCGCTCTGAATGCTGGGGCCTCGCCTTGGCGTCACTGGTTGCTAGGTGTCAGGCGAGTCTAGCAACCAATGCAGCGAGCAGCCGAGAGGCCAGCGGATGGTGCAATAAGAAAGTCTAGGGGATTGGGCGGTGCCGCTGCTGGTGAATGTAACAGCAAGTGACTGCCACAGCTTCAGCACCCCCCCCCCTTTTGTAGCAGCTTCCGGGGGGCACTTGCCTCCCCTTGCCCCCCATGCGGACGCCCATGGTGGGTAGGCTACTTGTTCCCTGCTGTACTCTGTAGTTATTCTGGCTACCTGGTCCCCAAACTGTGTTCTGAGGTTGCTCCAGCAACCTGGTTCCCTGCTCCATGGCTCCTCCTGCTGGCTACTATATCTTGACTGGTCCTGTGATGTAGCAGCTGGAGGAAGGAACCGTGGAGTGCGGCAACTAACCATATATATTATACACCCAAAAATATCAGATATCAGCAGAACTTTACATCTTCAAGAGAACTAAGATTTGACTCACCGCCAAATGAAAAGGTGGCCACTTTTCACGTTGATTGGTCAAATGGAAAGTACAAAGTGCTGAGATCTGATATTTTTACTTTTGATATACAATTGGGATTCTCTAGAAAGAAACTGATGCACAGTTCTGGCACTTCAAGGTGCCTGTTATGAGGCAGCTTATAGTACTGCTTGCTACAGCTACATTTAAAGACCAATTTAAGACAAAACTTTTAGTGGAAAGGCCTCTGTCAGATTGTAAAGGAAATAGCAGAGGGCACCAACTAAGTGCAGTATATAGGAAAAGATTTTATTAAAAATCACAAGGAGCAATTTACAAGATGCATAAATATAAGAGCATGTAATCCACCCAGTGTGGTTTGTTGTTGAGCCTCGGGGGGTCTTTAGGAGCCAGGAAGCAGATGCCGCTGTCTCAAGCTGTGTAGGACACCAGAAATGAAACCAGAGATCCTGAAGCCACCCTGGAGTGCATGGACTGTTCAGGCCTGTGACGTCACACCTGGGGGGGCCGCAGCATGGGGAGCGTGGCTACGTTTCAGAGGTGGGGGAGAGGCCATACAGGATAATTGGTTGAGACCACACTAATATGGCTGCTCGAGGTCTCTACCATACTAATGGACTACAATAAAATGGCCACTAAAAGTATATACCATACATATGAACTACAATAAAATGGCCACCTGGCTCTGTGGTTATATAAATACCATTAAGAAATTATATAAGTTAGACCCCTTTCACACCAGAACGTTTTTCAGGCGCTTTTGTGCTAAAAATAGCAACTGAAAAGTGCCTGAAAAACTACCCCCCATCCACCCCAGTGTGAAAGCCCAAGTGCTTTCACACTGGGGCGGTGCGCTTGCGGGACGGTATCTTTGGGGCGGTGTGGAAGCTGTGCATTCACCGCTCCTCCACTGCCCCTGCCCATTGAAAACAATGGGGTAGCGCTCCCGAAGCACCTGAACACCGCTTTGGAAGCGCCACTAACCGGCACTTTTAACCCCTTTTTAACCCCCTGTGGGGGGTTTAAAGTGCACCGCTGCTACCCGAACAGCGGCGAAAAAGTGCCACTATAAACATCGGTAAAGTGCCGCTATAAACAGCGGTAAAGCGCCGCAAATTAGTGGTGTTTTACCGCCTATGCTTGGGCGGCCCTGGTGTGAAAGGCGTGTAATTCTTATATAGCAAACAAGTTAAAAGTATGAAAGAAGGGGAAAAATAAAAAGAACGAGAAAGAGTGGATGAGTGCATGCCAATCAGTGTCCAATGAAAAAAAGAAAATAACAAAAAAAGAATGGAAAAAAAACAACAGGTAAAATAAACTACAAGATATAACAGGCACTGGGAACGGGATAATATAAAGTGGCAACTTAATAATATAAATTGAGAAATGAAAGCGGTAGTAAACTGCAGCAGTTTAAAGAAAAAAAAACGCTGCAATTGCATCATGAAAAGATAAGCGCCGCTCCAGGTAACTCAAGACCCTGCTGCTTCAACCTCTATCCCCAGAGTGTGGGTGTGGCACTGCCTGCAAGCAGGTGCATTGTAACAGAAAAAAATGGACTGGATGGCCGCACTCCTGTGTAATGACTTTATTCTTGGTCAAAATACAGCATACAGGTGAACCACAATGACCGTCTGACGCGTTTCACACCAACGGGTGCTTAATCATAGCCAGGCTATGATTAAGCACCCGTTGGTGTGAAACGCGTCAGCCGGTCATTGTGGTTCACCTGTATGCTGTATTTTGACCAAGAATAAAGTCATTGCACAGCAGTGCGGCCATCAAGTCCGTTTTTTTCTGTTACAAGGCAATTGCATCATGTGCTAGTATGCATCACATACTACCACATTATGAAATGCTTACCTTAGAACAAAGCCTTCCAGCAGTGCGCATTCATCGTTGAGAGGGCTGACATCTTCCCCCAGTCCTTCTTCTGGGCTCCGGCGGTGTGAGTGGCAGGAGCTGCAGTGATGTCACTCCTGCGCATGCGTGCAGGAGCCCTCGGTGCCGGACCTTCAGATCCCATGCACCGGCGATGTCTCCGGCTGCATCCAGGGTGAATATATCCTAAACGGTGCATGTTTAGGAGATGTTCATTTTACCTACAGGTAAGCTTTATTATAGGACTACCTGTAGGTAAAAAACACAAAGCAGGCTTTACTACCACTTTAAAAACTTATGCCACTATGAATCAGGGCTATTGAGCTCTATGTTATGCACATGCATTCATTCTTAGGCTGAGTTCACACCTATGTGAATTGAATGAGGGTTTCCCAGCATTCGCATAGCTGGCTCTCTATGGAGCCGGTTCACACAACTCTGCAGCGGCTCCGCACAGGAGCCCTGTGCGTCCTTTAGTCCGTTTCACATCCGAATTCAGCCCAAAATTCGGGCTGAAATCAGACCTAAAACAGTGAATGAAGACACGCCGGACTCCTGCTGCGAGCCAGGGCGTGCTGAGATGTGAACCCAGCCTTAAACTGTGAAAATTTCCATACATATTAAAAAAAAAAAACGTATGCACATATAAGCATGTGTATGCAATGCACATATGTTGCTTATGGGACAATAATGGCATGAAGAATAATATGAGTGTTCAGGTGATATATGACATGTCCAATGTATAGGCTTATGCACCATTCTTCATAATTCTCTCTCTGTCAGGTTTGTATTGCTGTGTGTGTCACCATTGGGAAGATGTCCCTCACTTACCTGTCCAGGTAATGGATATCAGTGAGAACAGGAAGTAAGGGGAAACCTCTCTAAGGGGACACCACCAGCTATAAATAAAATTTGTAATGTTGGAAAGGGCTAGATCCTTACCTGTCAGAGGACAGATGAGATCTTTCCCCTTGCCTGTTGCCCAGATAATAGATGTCAAAGAAAGCAAGAAGTGGAGGGAATCCCCAACAGGGACACAGGTAATGGGTATTTTTTAAAATTAATTTAACTGTGTAGAACAGCAGTCGCAATCTATAGCTGATCTGCAGGCATAGCAATGTTTTTTTTTATGAAAAATTATCAAATCGAAAAGATGTTGACTACAGCAACAAATCAGATTCCATATTTTATTCACCATAGACATTAAAGTGTTACTAAACCCAACAGTAAAATTTGTCTGTATATGCAGAATAGCATGTGGAACTTAAGGGGTTAATGTAAAAAAAGGCTGTTTTATCCTGTATGGATAGATACTTCCCTCCTGCACTGTCAATCTAGGCAAGTCTATATAATACACAGCAGGGTGGTAAAGCTGCACATGCTCAGTTTGGTCTTTTATGCTGGATAGAACATTTCATGTTTCAATTGAACTGTTCGGGTCACATGATATTGACATCACAGATGTGGGCGTGTATACAGGCTGTAGTGTAAATCTCCTCCTACACACAGCTATGGACAAACTGTGCAGGTTATCAGGAAACCATGGTATACAGATCATCCCAAAAGGTATATAGTGGCAGTATTTTAATGTAAAAAAGAAGATTTATAAGCTGTGGGTACGGTGTAAGGGGCAGATGAAATATTTTCACATTACTGGGTTTAGTAACACTTTAAGGAATCAGATTTCTTGCTATGAGCAGGAGGTCATCACTTATTGCTGGTCCCTGAAGCTGCATTCAGATCTCTCCATTTTTAGGTCCATCCGTTCTTCAGTTAGGGCTTGTTTAAATCACGTGCGGAAATCTGTGTTTTTCTACATTCTACGATCAACGCAGGACTCTACAAGAACACAAAGAAATTGTTTTCCATGTGCCCCCTTAACACAATGGAGCACAAAGGTGCAGGAAAAAACATCTCTGCATTTTTCCACTCTGGCCCTCATCTGAAGTCTCCATCCCTCTCCGCTGCAGTAAATAGAAACAAAGGAAATGTCACTTTGAGGTTGGTTTATTAACCACTTCAGCCCCGGAAGGATTTCCAGCTTTAGGACCGGAGCCCTTTTTGCGATTCGGCACTGCGTCGCTTTAACTGAAAATTGCGCGGTCGTGCGACATTGTACCCAAACGAAATTTGCGTCCTTTTTTTCCCACAAATAGAGCTTTCTTTTGGTGGTATTTGATCACCTCTGCGTCATTTCTGATCGCCGCTATAAACAAAAGAAGAGCGACAATTTTGCAAAAAAAACCAAATTTCTTACTTTTTGCTAGAATACAAATCCAAAAAAAAAATATAAAAAAACATTTTTTTTCACCGTTTTTGGCCGATTTATATTCTTCATCATATTTGCGATAAAAAAAATCGCAATCGGCGTTTATTGATTGGTTTGCGCAAAAGTGGTCGCGTTTACGGATGGTGAGAATTCATTTCTGGGGTTTTTATTTTTTTTTTATTTTTTACTAAAAATGGCGGCGATCTGCGATTTTTTGCGGTACTGCGATATTGGGGCGGACATGTCGGAACGTTTTGACACTTTTTTGGGACCATTGGCATTTATACAGCGATCAGTGCTATAAAAATGCACTGATTACTGTGTAAATGCCATTGGCAGTGAAGGGGTTAACCTGCAGGGGGCGCGCTAAGGGTTAACTATGTTCCCTGGGCGTGTTCTAACTGTATTGGGGACTGCCTATCTGGGGAAAGGAAGTTATCACAGCCTTCATGTACGAGAAGGCTGTGATCACTTCCCTTCCCCCTCACACAGAGCGGAGGTCCGTGTTTACATACACGGACCCCGCTCATTCGCTCCGGGGGGGCCATCGCGGGTAGCCGGCGGCAATCGAAGCCGCCGCACCCGCTCCCTGGACCCCCCCGGACACAGTGAGCGCGTGGGCGCGCCTCCGGCGGCGCGCGCGCGCTCAGTGCGCGTTATCGCAGCCGCCGTCGTATGACGGCGTTTTGCGATAACGAACCACTTTGTCGCCGTCAGATGCCGATCGGCGGTCGGCAAGTGGTTAAAAATGCATGGTAGCCAATCAGCTTCTAACTCCAGCTTGTTCAATTAAAGCAATACTATGGCCTCATATACACGGGCGTTTTGAAAAAACGAGCTGTAACATCGGTACCGATGCCAGGAAAAAAATCGGCATTAAAAAAACGGATTTCATCAGCGTTTTCCATTGGCTTTAATGTGCGTTACTGAGCGTCAGTGCTAAGTTGCGTTTTGTTTAACCACTTCAAGGCCGAGCCTGTTTTTTGGGTTCGGTGTTCACGAGTTAAAACCATTTTTTTTTGCTATAAAATTACTTAGAACCCCCAAACATTATATATTGTTTTTTTCTAACACCCTAGAGAATAAAATGGCGGCCGTTGCAAAACTTTATGTCACACTGTATTTGCGCAGCGGTCTTACAAGTGCGTTTTTTTTTTTTTTTTTAATCTGTTTTATGAGTTAAAAAATAAGACAACAGTAAAGTTAGGCCAATTTTTTCCATATTGTGAAAGATGATGTTACGCCAAGTAAAATGATACCCAACATGTTATGCTTCAAAATTGCGTCCGCTCGCGGAATGGCGACAAACTTTGCAACATAAAAATCTCCATTGGCGACATTTAAAAAATTCTACAGGTTAGCATTTTTGAGTTACAGAGGAGTTCTGGTGCTAGAATTATTGCTCTCGCTCTAACGATCGCGGCGATACCTCACATGTGTGGTTTGAACACCGTTTTCATATGTGGGCGGGACTTACGTATGCATTCGCTTCTGCGCACGAGCTTGCGGGGACGGGGGTGCTTTACATTTTTTTTTTTTATTATTTATTTTACATTTTTATTTTTACACGGTTCTTTAAAAATAAAAAAAATTTGATCACTTTTAGTCCTATTACAAGAAATGTAAACATTCCTTGTAATAGAAAAAAGCATGCCAGGACCTCCTAAATACCCAATCAATATACGCCTATTGTGATTTTTTTTTTTTACCAAAAATATGTACATATCAGCCTAAACTGATGAATAAATTGTTTTTTTAATATATATATATTTTTTTGGATATTTATTATAGCAAAAAGTAAAAATAATTGTTTTTTTTTTTATTTCAAGTGTCGCTCTTTGTTTATAGTGCAAAAAATAAAAACTGCAGAGGTGATCAAATACCACCAAAAGAAAGCTTTATTTGTGGGGAAAAAAGGACATCAATTTTATTTGGGTACAACGACACACGACCGCGCAATTGTCAGTTAAAGGGACACAGTGCCGTATTGCAAAAAGTGCTCTGGTCAGGAAGGGGGTAAAGTGGTTAAACAAATTGTTTTCATGTGCAGGGTGGTGTAACTGAGCCGTCAAATCAATGAAAATACATGAAAGTGCTGTATTGCGTGTCAACACACATCCTAGAGCATTGATGTACATTGATGTGTGCCAACATGTCATTCCATTGATTAAAAGGCATAGGTGTGAATCCGGCTCCAAAACCATCCCAGAAGGCTAGAGACCACAACAGACATAGCTGTAATGACGTGTGAAACCTGAATATCCATTTATTTTCTATAAATAATAACACTGAAGGTTCCGACAACTTGGATAGATAAAAGTCTGAATGTAGAACGTTTATGGATCAGGCAATCAGTGCAGGAAAACACTAAGATATAAAGGCCCACTCACACCTTTGTGTGCATTGACGCACGTTGCGCGCAGGCAACACATTCACTATGAATAGACTGTCAACACACCTCAATACGTAATAACGCGCCTGCAGTATTTTTGGCATCACAGCGCAACGATATGCACAAAGCATGATGGGGTGTGCTATGCACAAGGTATATGTCCACTGTATATGTGCACTGGGCTTCCATTCAGAATGAATGACAACGCACATTATTGCAACACAAAGGTTGTAAGCTAGGTTAGGGCCCATTCTCACTTGTGCATTGCAGCAACATGTCCACATTACTGCAACACACCTGCTCTATGTACAGTCATTGTGAATGACACAGCAATGCATGTACATCAGAGCGCATCGCACAATAAATCGCAATGCACATACTGCATGTTTTGGTGTGCTGATAAAGAAAAGGGTTATGTGCATTGGGAACTCATTCATAACACATCAGCTGCCTTAAAGTGGTTGTAAAGGCAGAAGGTTTTTTTATCTTAAAGTTAATGTAAACCTGATTCATTAAATTTGACCTAAGTGCATATATCTGTAGCGTTTTCTTATCTCTCTCCAAAGCACTGAGTTCCATGTGTTTCTGCTGTTTCATTGAGCATGATAACGTCTGACAAGTTCTCCTTCAACCAAGATAAAACCAGCCTGAAATTTGTGTTGTGGGAGGTTGCAGAGAGGTTGACTTGCACAGCACAGCTCTGCAAGTCTCTGCCTATGTGGAGGGGGGGGGGGGGCCGTGCCTTTCCTCCAATCAGCTGTCTTGGCTGTATGCCAAAAATCCACTCCCAGTGCTGAAAATGAAGAGACAATCTCTAGCATAATGTGCACTTTCTAAACTATATAGAAAGCTGAAGACAGCAGATATACATGTAAAACGTATGTAGGGAGATTTGTTTCATGTCTGTGTATCATCTGAGGCTGTTCACTTCACTGGGTTTATGTGTGGGTTTACATCCACTTTAATGCATTCTATGCATTAAAATAAAAAACCTTCTGTGTTCAGCAGCCCCACTAATACTTACCTGAGCCTCATCTCGATCCAGCAATGTTGCACAAGATACTTGGTTGTTTGGACTCTTCTGCCTCATTGGCTGAGACAGCAGAAAAGTGTTATTGGCTGCTGTCAATCAAAGTCAGTGAGCCAATGAGAGAGAGGGGGTAGGGGCTGGGCCACGGCTCCGCGTCTGAATGGACACATGGAGCTGCAGCCCGGCTTGGGTGCGCCCATAGCAAGCTGCTTGCTGTGGGGGCACTCAACAGGAGGGAGGGGCAAGGAGCACCGGTGAAGGACCCGAGAAAAGGAGGATCTGGGCCAGGGTGTCGCCAGGGGGTGGCTATTGGGGCTGCAGCCCTGAATTTGGTGTCCATAGCCCCGAGTGTCTTACTGGTGGGTGCAGCATGATTAAAAAGAAAGGCCACTCAGCAGCAGGGGTAGCTGCAATTGACTTTGTGTGTGCTAGAGCAGCGCCGCCCACTGCACAGTTACCTGCAGGCTGTGGAGTGAGGGCAGCAGCAGGAGAACGGCCGTGGTGCTGGTCTGGATTTCTCCTTGATGCCCACTAGTCTGCTGCGCTGCCTCGAGTCCAGAGTGTGCTGTGATGCAGAATTTATGCCTGAGGGCAGGAGGACCGAAGCCGAAGAACGGCCGGGAAGGAAGAGTGAAGGTATTCCCTCTCTCTTTCTCTCCTAGACTGCAGAGGCAGCCCCTGCTCGCAGCCGCATGTTTGCAAGGGGGCGGGCGCTGCCTCCAGAATAGCTTGGGTGGATTTGGGCTCTTACCGAACACACCTGAGCTCTTATTCTGTGCTTAGTTCAACGATCGGATCCCCCCCCCCCCCCATATTCCTGCAAAGTTACATGTAGCGGAGTGCCCCGAGTGATGTGAACATCATCACTCCCTTGTTTCTCTTTCCAATTGATCCCTGGATTACTGTGCAGTTCTACCTATCAGTCACACTAAGGTAGGCTCTCATCACACCATACCCTCCTGCACCACTCCCTCCTGATCACCTGCACCATGTCTTCCTGACCCCCCTGCATTGCACCCTCCTCACCCCCCTGCACTCCACCCTCTTGACCTCCCTGCACTGCACCCTCCTCACCCCCCTGCACTGCACCCTCCTCACCCCCCTGCACTGCACCCTCCTGACCTCCCTGCACTGCACCCTCCTGACCTCCCTGCACTATACCCTCCTCACCCCCCCTGTAATGCACCCTCCTCACCCTCCTGCACTGCACCCTCCTCACCCCCTGTACTGTGAACCTTCCTAACCTCCCTGCACTGCACCCTGCTCCCTGCACTCACTCCCCTGCATTGCACCCTCCTCACTCAGATATATAACAATATTTTATACACATATATATATATATATATATATATATATATATATATATATATATACACACACACACACACACACACACACATATTATATACATCTGTATGCCCACCCAAGTGTATGGCTCTCTTTACTGCTATGGGCTCTAGTCCCAGATCTTTTGTAGACCTCGCAACACCCCTGATCTGGGCTGCTCTGTGCAAAACCACTGCACAGAGCAGGTAAGTATAACATGTTTGTTATTTTTAAAGGAGAAAAAACAAGACTTTAGAACCACTTTAACCACTTCCCGACCAGTGATGTAAATAGGCGGCGGCTGGTTTTGAGTGGCTGTACCGGGATATAGCCTGAAGCTGCAGGCTATATCCCGGTATTGTTTTTTAGAGTGAACGGTCAGCTATCCGGAGGTAATGACCAATCCGGCCCCCCTTCCCACCGAAATTTTTAAGTACCGGACTTTGTTGATATTCCGCAAGTGCGGCAATTTTCAACCTTAACATGTATGGTATCTATTTACTCGGTGTAACATCCTCTTTCAAAATATACAAAAAAATTGGGATAACCTATATTGTTGTCTTATTTTTTAACTCAAAAAAGTGAAATTCTTCCAAAAAATTGTGCTTGAAAGACTGCTGCGCAAATACCGTGTGACAAAAAGTATTGCAACAATTGCCATTTTATTCTCTAGGGTGTTTGAAATATATATATATATAATGTTTGGGGGTTCTAAGTAATTTTATAGCAAAAAAAAACAAAACAGTTTTTAGCTTGTAACCAACAAATGCAATAAAGGGCCCCGGTTGGTAAGTGGTTAAAGCAAAACCTTACATAAAACAACTTGATAAAAAAATAATGTTCTTTGCAAGGAACATACAGAGGTTGAACAAAAATATGGAAACACTACATGATTTGCAGGGTTGAAAGTGACGACATGTTTCGCTTTGAAAGTGGAAGCCACCAAAGTGGGTCTGGTGATCTCTCTTCTATCTGATGAACCCCAGGCCTGGGCTCATCGCCTGTTGGAGCAGAAAGCCCTGGAGACCACCACTCTCGATCAGTTCTTCCACGCCATGGCCCGACTATATGCAGACCCCCATCAGGCCGCCACAACAGAAGCGGCACTCCATGCGCTCCAACAAGGTTGCCACCCAGCTGAGGAATACATGTCAGAGTTCAGGCGCTGGAGCGCCGACACCGCCTGGGGCGATGTCGCTCTCTCCTACCAATTCAGGCTAGGACATTCCGAACCCCTCAAGGACGAGCTGGCACGTGTCGGGGTACCCCATACTCTGGACGCTTTAATCAACTTAGCGCTACAGCCAACTTGGCCGCTACAGCCTACTCCTCCTCTCCACAGGACCACCCTGAGTCCATGTACATTGGGCCCCTCCGGCCATCTCTCTCTGTCGAGGAAAGACAGAGACGCATGGCTCTTAACCTATGCCTCTACTGTGGGGGCTCAGGGCACCTAGTGGAGAGCTGCCCTGCCAAAGCCGGTAGGTGTCCAACCCCAGCCTTAGGGGAGGTCCTCGACAGAGAGAGATGGCCGGAGGGGCCCAATGTACATGGACTCAGGGTGGTCCTGTGGAGAGGAGGAGTAGGCTGTAGCGGCCGGGCTTGGTCCCAGAAAACTGGGCACTCGGGGCAGCATCCAGGCGGGGCGCAGGAACCCCGTGGCTTGCTCTGCCCTGCGTTCCCGCAGGTGGTGGTCGATTTGGATCGCCAAGTTGATTAAAGCGTCCAGAGTATGGGGTACCCTGACACGTGCCAGCTCGTCCTTGAGGGTTTCGGAATGTCCTAGCCTGAATTGGTAGGAGAGAGCGGCATCGCCCCAGGCGGTGTCGGCGCTCCAGCGCCTGAACTCTGACATGTATTCCTCAGCTGGGTGGCAACCTTGTTGGAGCGCATGGAGTGCCGCTTCTGCTGTGGCGGCCTGATGGGGGTCTGCATATAGTCGGGCCATGGCGTGGAAGAACTGATCGAGAGTGGTGGTCTCCAGGGCTTTCTGCTCCAACAGGCGATGAGCCCAGGCCTGGGGTTCATCAGATAGAAGAGAGATCACCAGACCCACTTTGGTGGCTTCCAATGAAAACGTGCGTGGCTGGAGAGCAAAGTACAACTCACAAGAGTTACGGAATGCCCGAAACTTCCGGCGGTCTCCTGCAAACCGCTCGGGCATGGGCACCTTTGGCTCCGTAGGCAGAGTTACTATGGTGCGGGCTGGCATTTGGCCAGTACTGGTAGGGCTTGGGGTCGCCAGACCCTGGACTTGATCCTCCAAGCGGGTATATCCCTCCTGAAAGCTCTTTACGGCTTGGGTCAAGCCGGCGAGGTGAACACATAAGTCCTCCATGGGAGAGGGCCCGGCGCAGACTTAGACATGGCTGTCCGTTGCTGTCACGTACCTGGTGGTTGAGTCTGGCTTATGCGGGAGGCAACCTCTCTTACGGCCCTGGTTCAAGAACCCCTGATAGCGCAGACAGGGGGCTCTGGAGCACAGGGGAGCACGAGGGCTGGACAAGTCTCTGATGTCAGGTAGAAGTCCGCTGGAGCTCGTGCAGCTGGAAGGGTAGTGGTGCAGGCCCGGGTCGGTAACTTGCTGGCTGAGTAGTACAGAAGGATCAGGCAAACGGGTAGTTGGGTACAGGCTGGGTCGGCAACGTGCAGGCAAGTGAAGTACAAAGTTTACCAGGACTGGCTCAGGTGGGGCAGTTTTCCGTCCAGGAAACAGATCCTTAGTGACTGGCTTGAGTTCACTGAGACAGGAACGGACAGCACTTGCTGACAGGTGCAGAGGGTTCAATTAGTAGCGTTTGGCGCCATTTCCGGCACAGGCGCGCGCATTGGCGCTAAAGTCCAAGAAAGATTCCGGTCTCTTCCTAACAGAGAGTGTTCTCTCTCCAGCTGTCCTCTTTCTGCTCTTTCATGTGCCTCTCCTTCCGGGCTCTCTCTCTTTCCTCCCAGATGCACCAGCCCTGGGTCACCCCCCAAGACTGGAGAGCTCCCCGTGGGCACGACAGCCTCCACATTCTCTTTACTCCATCTCTTCCACCCACCTACTCCCCCCCAGCTGGGCTGACCCCAGGCATTAAAGGAGGCCTGCCCCTGCCAATCCAAGTTGGGGATTGATCAGGGCTCCTTAAGATGCCCCAGGTAGGGTCCACCTCTCTTCCCATCCTCCTTTCTAGAACCTTCTAGAAGGAAAGAGGAACTATTGAGAAGTGACCTCACCTGTGAGTCACCAGCTGCTCCCTGAGCCACTCCCAGCTCAGAATCAAAACAAACAGGCCTAGCAACCATCTAGGCCTGCCTAAATTTACCTACACTGCCAGAGATAAAAAAAAACTCACTCTAGCGCCTCACTACCTAGAGGGCGCTATACATTTATTGGTGGAGGATATTTATGAACACTGCTGTATTATTGGTCATGGAGGTGGAGGATCAGAGCATTCTTTGATTATTAACCCCTGAACTACTGAACTATCACTCGTTTGTGGATCACAGCATTTTTTGTTTTTCCCTTTTTTGTTCATTTCGTTTATCTGATTTTTAGCACATGAATAGCTGAGTTATCACTTGTTTGTTTTGCTTAGACTGAATTTCACTGTTATTTATCTTGTGTGTAGCTATTTTTTGCTTTTGAGGATTTAATGATACATTGTTTTATATTTATACACATTCAATTTAGTATTTGTTAATTTTTTGCCAGTTGCGCTGTGCTATACACTAGTTTCTATTTAAATGAAGTGAGTAAGAACAAAGTGTTAAGCAGCACCTGAATTATATATTTGTATTTCACTTGATCAATTTCTCATACAGGTGATACTCGAAAAATTAGAATATCGTGCAAAAGTTCATTTATTTCAGTAATGCAACTTAAAAGGTGAATCTAATATATGAGAAAGACTCATTCATGCAAAGCAAGATAGTTCAAGCCGTGATTTGTCATAATTGTGATGATTATGGCTTACATCTCATGAAAACCCCAAATCCACAATCTCAGAAAATTAGAATATTACATGCAATCAATAAAACAAGGATTGTACATAGAACAATATCAGACCTCTGAAAAGTATAAACATGCATATGTACTCAGTACTTGGTTTGTGCCCCTTTTGCAGCAATTACTGCCTCAATGCGGCGTGGCATGGAAGCTGTCAGCCTGTGGCACTGCTGAGGTGTTATGGAAGACCAGGATGCTTCAATAGCGGCCTTCAGCTCTTCTGCATTGTTTGGTCTCATGTCTCTCATCTTTCTCTTGGCAATGCCCCATAGATTCTCTATGGGGTTCAGCTCAGGCGAGTTTGCTGGCCAATCAAGCACAGTAATCCCACGGTCATTGAACCAGGTTTTGGGGCTTTTGGCAGTGTGGGCAGGTGCCAAGTCCTGCTGGAAAATAAAGTCAGCGTCCCCATAGAGTTTGTCCGTGGAAGGAAGCATGAAGTGCTCCAAAATCTCCTGGTAGACGGCTACGTTGACCCTGGACTTAATGAAGCACAGTGGACCAACACCAGATGACATGGCTCCCTAAATCAACACAGACTGTGGAAACTTCACACTGGACTTCAAGCATCTTGCAGTGTGTGCCTCTCTATTCTTCCTCCATACTCTGGGTCCTTGGTTTCCAAATGAGATGCAAAATTTGCTCTCATCAGAAAAGAGGACTTTGGACCACTGAGTTACAGACCAGGTCTGTTTTTCTTTGGCCCAGGTAAGACGTTTCTGACGTCGGCTTGACAAGAGGAATACGACATTTGAAGCCCATGTCCAGGATCCGTCTGTGTGTGGGGGGCTCTTGATGCACTGACTCCAGCCTCATTCCACTCCTTGTGAAAGTCCCCAACACCTTTGAATGGCCTTTTCCTGACAATCCTCTCCAGGCTGCGGTCATCCCTACTGCTTGTGCACCTTTTCCTTCCACACTTTTCCCTTCCACATAACTTTCTATTAATGTGCTTTGATACAGCACTTTGGGAACATCCAACTTCTTTTGCAATTACCTTTTGAGGCTTTCCCTCCTTATGGAGGGTGTCAATTATGGTTTTTTGCACAACTGTCAGGTCAGCAGTCTTTCCCATGATTGTGATTCCTACTGAACCAGACTGAGAGACCATTTAAAGGCTCAGGAACCCTTTGCAGGTGTTATGGCTTAATTAGATGATTAGAGTGGGATACTTTGAGCCTAGAATATTGCACCTTTTCACAATATTCAAATTTTCTGAGATTGTGGATTTGGGGTTTTCATGATCTGTAAGCCATAATCATCACAATTATGACAAATCTCGGCTTGAACTATCTTGCTTTGCATGTAATGAGTCTATCTTATATATTAGTTTCACCTTTTTAGTTGCATTACTGAAATAAATGAACTTTTGCACGATATTCTAATTTTCCAGTATCACCTGTATTTATTATTTGTGGGATTGTTTCCCCCCCCCCCCCTTTTTTTTTGCACTGATTAAGGTTGAGTTATTTGTATTATTGCTGCTTAGTCCTGTTATCCATAGCATCCTTCTCCCCATCATTTTTTTTTAAACATTAAGCCCAGGTTCACACTGATGCAATGCGGGAACAAGCACAATTCCAGCACAATTCCCGCAGGCAGTTCACACTGCCCTCTGCAAACCACTGTGGGTGTCAATACAATGTTAATGACACCCCCAGATTGGTTCACAGATCGCAGTGCTTACTGTGGATTTGGGCAGGAATTGGATCCGATTTCAGTGCACGGAAAAACAAGTCCCTGCACCTTTTTCTGTGCGAATCCAATGCAAGTTCAACTGTATGGCTGAACTCTCATTGCTAAGACATCGCATGTGATTGGAACCTGCGGTGCGGGTGCAAATCACATGCAATGTCTGACATTGCACAAGTGTGAACCCAAGCTCATGGGCGAGCTGCCAAACCACTAGTGACCGATAATAATGCTCTGAAGAGGAGAGGTTGCTTGCTATGGAGCACTCGGCAAGGGGGAGGGACCGGGAGTGCTATCAGGGGACCTAAGAAGAGGAGGGTCGGGGCTGCTCTGTGCAAAACAACTGCACAGAGCAGGTAAGTATAACATGTTTATTATTTGCAAAAAAAAAAAAAAAAAACAAGCCTTTACTATCACTTTGAGCCTTGGTTCACACCAGTGCACGCTGCAAGATCGCGTATGATTCGCACTGCACTGCAGTGCAAATCATATGCAATGTCCGTGCGATGCGATTTTAGCCATACAGATTGTATGGCTGATATCGCATTACATTCAGACCAAACTCACACAGGACCCTTTTTTTGGTCCGCACCAGAATCGGATTGCATTGGTATTCATACCCATGCGATCCGATCCCTGCGCAAGTTTGCAGATCGCACTGTGAGCAGAAAAGGGGGTGCCTTTAACAATGTATTGACACTCCCCTCAGTTCACATAGGGCATTGTGAACTGCAATGCGAGTCGAATGCGATGCGGGAACCCGCAGTGGATTCGCAGGGTTCCCACATCGCTCCTATGTGAACCGGGGCTAAGAGCTTGTCTCCACTGGCGGCAAACTGGGTGCTTTTGTTTTTCTTCTACCCCAAAATAAACTGCCTCTTACAACCATGTCAATGGATAGGCACAACTCCCCAACCCAAGGGGCTATCACACATGTTCAAAAACAAACATTTCCTGTTTTAGGGAGTCTCCACTCTGGATTGAGAAGCAATGGACGTGCCTTTGGACATTTACATTGTCAGTCTAGCTAGAAGGTAATGTTAGATGTTAGATGCATTAGCAGATTTAAATGCACTCGACTAATAAATAAAGCCACATTACACTCCACATTTTTTTTAATGGGCCCCCAGGAGCTGTTAACCATAATGTGCTAGTATGAACCACATATTAGCACATTATGATTGACTTACCTGTTAAAGTAGAACAATAGGTAAAATTTTTTTTATTTGGGATAGTATAAGGGAAGGTTATAACCCCTGCCAGATTTTTATTTTTTTGCCATCTGTCTTTCACTGCAGAGATTTCCCTTCACTTCCTGTCCCATAGCCAAACAGGAAGTGAGAGGAAATCCCTGCAAATTAAGGGAATTCCTTGGGGACCCCCAGGCCATCAGAACAGGTGTCCCCGAAACCCGAAATTTGGAATCTTCTATAGAGAGGGTGAATCTCCTTAACAGGGGCACAGCCAGCAATAAAACCAACAGGTGTTCTAGTCCATTTTTAATCTAAAACTAAAAAACAAAAGTTTTGCCTTTAGATGTACTTTAGTCCATGGGTTAGTCCAGCGTTGCTCAGCCATTGACAGGGAGCTTTGTATTCTACAAATGAACACAAAGCTTCCTCTGAATGGCTGAGCTGGAAATCGTGATGTCATCTGCCCACCTCTGCCAATCAGAGGAAGCTTTGTATTCATTCATTTATATAATACAACACCCCCTGTGAATGGCTGAGCGTTGCCCAGCTCGACTTGATTTTTATGGGAGTGAAACAGAAAGTTCCTGTCCAACTGCCAGAACACAGCGCTGTATACTGTATGTAGCTAAGGCTACTTACAGGTTATACAGCGCACAAAGCAGGGATATTTAGTAGTGAAGGAAATAGTTTATTTGTCAACAGCTTGATCTAAACAAACTATTTAAACCACTTCCCAACCACCTCCTGTAGCTTTAGGCTCCGTTCACATCTAGGCGTATGGGGCAACAATGGCACTAAAATCGCGCAAATAGAATCACGAGACGGCCGTCACCCAAAAGAAGCTCATGTACTTCTTTTGGGTGACAGGCATCCTGCGATTCTGTTTGCGTGTTTTTACTGCGATTGTCGTCCAACGAATTGCGGGAAAATTGCGTTGCATTTGGGGTGCTATTGAAATCGATGGGCAATGCACCAGGAAAGCATGGGGGTGTCTCGCGATTTGCTGCTATTGTAAATTGCGGGCAGAGTTGCAGATATTCCACCCACGTTTCGGAGCGCAGAGATATGAACGGAGCCTTACTGCTACAGGGCAGCTTGGCTGTGCAGAATCATGTAAATATATGTGATTTGCATTCTTGGGTAGGGGGCGCATGCACCCGCTGCGCCGGCTGTGCTGTAATTTGCTACAGCACAAGCCGATCAGTGGGTCCCAACCAATGATTTATGTTCAGAACCCACTGATCAGCTGAGCAAATGACAGAAGAGCCCTGTGTTGATAAACAACACAGAGCGCTCTACAGACAGCAGCAATGTACCGTTTTTCTACAAAGCTGGGAGTCAAAACCGGCAGGTTGCTTAGAAAAATCATCACACAGTAAACATAGCTATGCACACATTTAACCCTTTGATTACCCCTAAACGTTAATCCCTTCCCAGCTAGTGTCATTAGTACAGTGACAATGTATGTTATTAGCACTGATCACTGGATTAGTGTAAGGGCCGGTTCACACTGAGGCGATCCGAACTTTGCTAGGCGATTTGAAAAGGCGAAGCGGCGTGATTGCGAAGCGATTGCGAAGCGATATCAGGCGATTTCAGGCGATTTCAACACGAGTACCTGGGACATGAGAGGTGTGTCTTCTGGCAAAATTATGTTCTTCTTCCTGGAAAGTCGCTTCTTCATAGACAGGGATCCGACTTGGAAGCGAACTTCCATTGACTTCTATGGGCTCAATTCGCCTAGGCGCTGCTTGAAAATAGTACAGGAACCTTTTTTGGAATCGCTTCGGACTTGAGTAGCGCATATTAAAACGGCTCCATTCATTCCAATAGGATTTCTGATGTCAGGCGATTTGAGGCGAATTGGGGCGACACAAGTCGGATCGCAAATCGCCTAGGATCGCCTCAGTGTGAACAGGCCCTGACTCCCAGCGTCAGTGTCAGATTTCCACCATTACCATTGTGAAAAAAAAAAAAAAGAATTCCAGTATATAAACCATAGTTTGTAGAAACTATAACTTTCACGCAAACCACACAATATACTGTGCACTTATTGGGATTTATTTTACCAAAAAAAAAAAAATGTAGCAGAATACATTTTGGGCTAAATATGAAGACATTTGATTTTCTTTTTTAATTGTTTGATTGGATAGGTTTTATATCAGAAAGTAATATCATTTTTTTTTTTAAAATGTTGGTCTTTTTTATAATAAAAAACCCAGTGATAATCAAATACCACCAAAAAAAAAGCTCTTTATGTGGGAAAAAATATATAAATTTAATTTGGGTAGAGCTTTGCATGACCATGCAATTGCCAAAGTAGCGCAGTGCCAAATAGCAAAACACTGTCTGGTCTTGAAGGGGGTAAAATCTTCCAGAGCTCAAGTGGTTAAATTTCACTAAAAGATGGAGGTTAGCTGTGCTGACAAGCAGGGAAAAGCTGTTATGACAGAAGAGACCAACAGGGGGAGATTTACTAAAACTGGAGCACTCGGAATCTGGTGATGCTGGGCATGGTAGCCAATCAGCTTCTAACTACAGCTTGTTCTAGCTTTGGCAATAAAACCTGGAAGGTGATTGGTTTCTCTGCAGAGCTGCTCCAGATTTTGCATGCTTCAGATCTCCCCCATAAAATCCTTACCTTTCAGCGATTTAATATTTTTTTTTGGTTCAATTTCCAACTTAAAGATGAAATATTGCTAAGACTTTATAAGCAGTTTTTTTTTTCTTTTGGGATAAAGATTTGACATAAATAAAAGCATTGTAAGCACCCCTGCCAGTGTAAAATGATTTGATCAACCCTCTAACTGTCACTTTTGCTGGGCAGTTTGGCTGTTTTACTGGTCAAACACTAGAATTCCATTTGTAAATGTTTGTTCTAAGAATATTTATTTGAATCCACAACTGTTAGTGGGTCAAAACAATGCTCATTTTCCCTGGCAAGAATTTTAGGAGCAGGATGAAAAATTGTTCTCGACCAAATGAATTTCTAAGGCCACTTTCACACTGGGGCGTTTTTCAGGCGCTTTTGCGCTACAAATAGCGTCTGTAAAACACCCCCCATCCACCCAAGTGTGAAAGCCTGAGAGCTTTCACATTGGGGCGGTGCGCTTGCAGGACGTTACAAAAAGTCCTGCAAGCAGCGTCTTTGGGGCGGTGCGATGAGTGGTGTTTACACTGCCCCTGCCCATTGAAATCAATGGCCAGTGCTTCCGAAGCGGCTGTAGATCACCTCGGAAGTGTGGTGCGCTGGTGCTTTTAACCCCTTGTTGGGGGTTAAAAGCTCCAGCTGCAGCCCGAAAGGCGGCGCAAAAGTGCCAGTATAAGGCGTCAGACAGGCTTTGTTAAAGCTCTCTTAACGCCAGTCAAAGCCCATGTCACTAAATAAAATGGTCAGCTTACAGTCTTGTTTACACCTTGCGTTGGCTTTGCATGGCTTCAGCTTTGTGTCAAGAATGATACCCCATGTAGCTGTAGCCAGACTTCAAAGCCTCTTCAACGTCTCC
This sequence comes from Glandirana rugosa, assembly GCA_018402905.1. Classification (NCBI taxonomy): domain Eukaryota; kingdom Metazoa; phylum Chordata; class Amphibia; order Anura; family Ranidae; genus Glandirana; species Glandirana rugosa. The sequence continues at coordinate 1,888,645 of BLSH010311025.1, forward strand.
ATAGAAGTCTGACAAAGCTTGTTTGAAACTCGCTTGAAGCACCTGCGGCTTTTCAGAGGCTTTAATTCAGCTTTAGCTTCGCTTTGTTTTGGAGAAATTGCAGGTGTGAGTTATCAACACACAGGGCATCGGCCAAGCTTTAACAAAGCTTCAAAAGAGCCTCATCAAAGCCCCACCAAAGCCTCAAACACACATCATAAAAGCTTGTTGAAGCAGTGGGGGCTTTAATGTGCGTTGGAGCCAAAGCAAGGTGTAAACGAACCCTTATAGTGCTAAGGCGCCACTTTACTGCTACCACTCGCCCCAGTGTGAAAGTGTCCTTAGGGCTCGTTTACACTTGACGCACAGTAAAGCCCCTACTGCTTCAACAAGCTTTTATGATGTGTTTTTGAGGCTTCGGTGGTGTTTCAATGAGGCTTTGGTGGGGCTTCCATGAGGCTTCGATGAGGCTCTTTTGAAGCTTTGTTGAAACTTGGCCGATGCCCTGTGTGTTTGTTGATATCTCACACCACCTAGGTAAGGATGATTCTTAACCACTTCCGTACCGCCGGACGTCATATGACGTCCTTGGGTTTGAGTGGTGATATCTGAATGGTGCCTGCAGCTGCAGGCACCATTCAGATACCGTTTTTTTCAGGTGGTGAGTTTGGGTTCCTGCAGTATACTGCAGGCCGCCATGCCTTCACCAATTCTTAGTAGGAATGGATCCACCACACTCTATAGTTGTTTGTGTGTCCCGTAGCCGGTTCAAAGTTGTTTCGAAGTTTTCTCGGAGTAGCTTCGGAGTACCTTCGGGGTGGTTTCGGAGTAACTTTGTGGTGGCTTCGGAGTTTTTGTGTAGTATTTTCGAACAACTTCGTCATCCCCGAAATGACACGCAGTTCACATTTGCTCGGGATTCCTGTGAAAGTGTGACCCCGCTCACCATCGTCATTTCACCGCGGAATCGTGATATTCCCAAGCAAATGTGGAACGAAACCGAGGTT
>BLSH010311025.1:1894589-1919131 GCA_018402905.1 Glandirana rugosa
GTACGTGTGTGGGTAGTGACGCGGGGTACGTGTGTGGGTAGTGACGCGGGGTACGTGTGTGTGTGGTGATGTGTGTGTGTGCATGGGGCGCAGTGATGGGTGTGTGCATGGGGCGCAGTGATGGGTGTGTGCATGGAGTGCAGTGATGTGTGTGTGTGTGCATGGGGCGCAGTGATGGGTGTGTGTGCATGGGGCGCAGTGATGGGTGTGTGCATGGGGCGCAGTGATGGGTGTGTGCATGGGGCGCAGTGATGGGTGTGTGCATGGGGCGCAGTGATGTGTGTGTGTGCATGGGGCGCAGTGATGGGTGTGTGCATGGGGCGCAGTGATGGGTGTGTGCATGGGGCGCAGTGATGGGTGTGTGCATGGAGTGCAGTGATGTGTGTGTGCATAGGGCGCAGTGATGGGTGTGTGCATGGGGCGCAGTGATGGGTGTCTGCATGGAGCGCAGTGATGTTGGACTTGTAGATGATTATTATGGGACATGGTTTTAGAGAATGGATGGGATGATTGGTTTGAGTTCTGCACAGGGACAGTGGCGGAAGACGGTCCTCAATGTAGATCAGCCGTATACAGGTGATCACTCATCATATTTAAAGGTTTTCGTCTGCCTTTTACATAAACAGTGTCATCCATGCTCTCATACCGCTTCATAAAAATGTGCCGTTATTCATTGTTTGGGGTGGAACCTGCAGAGCATTGCATCTGTGACCAGTGGACGGAGGGTACCGTGTGCAGACTATTCCTCCAGCTGCGGGTTGGTACTGAGGTGTGGGGCTGGAGGAAGTATGATTGGACGACCAGTGAGCTGACGTCACCACCTGCTCCATGGTGGCAGATGGGACTTGTAGTCTACTCATTCTCACAGAGCTCTGTGAATGCATAGTCACAAGAAATTCAAAAAAAGGCAGGAGTCGGCTTGAGTAGGAACCTCAGACTCTGTAAGGGATGAGGGGTAGGGGGCAGTTTGGGGGTGAGGGGATCGGGACTGTGAACTTAAATTGTTACTAAACCCACAACAGTAAAATCCGTCTGTATATGCAGTAATGCATGCTTGTTATACTCAGCACTGTCCAGACAGAGGGTCAGGGGTTCTGCAGCCTTGTAGGACATGCCTACAAGCTCTAACCAGACACTGATAGAAGTCATAAGACTGATCTAACTGCTGATGAGAAAAGGTATTTAGCAGTTTATATTTACTAAAATAATTGCATTTCCATGTACTGTGGGAGACCAGATATAGTAAATGCAGGGTCCTGGGTTTGGTAACACTCTAAAGCAGAACCATGCTCACGCTCCAGTGATCGGTCATCCCAAGGCTGCTGTTAGAAATCACAGCCCCCCCCTTCCTTATTTTTTCTTCCTACATTCTTTTAGCAGCCTTGTTGGGGGGGTGTCTTTGGTGAATTAGGTGAATTATCAGGGGTCCTGCTGTCCCACATTTGAGACATAGATGGGGACTGAGGACAGAGATTCCCCAGTTCCTTTCTCTGCTGCCTCAGCTGCCCTGACAGTGAATTAATGGGAAGAGCTCTGAGGCTTCCTGTTCATTCACAAGCACAATTTACTATGCTTCAGTGATGAATAGATGCAGTGAGTGATCGCTGCCAATCGCTCACTGTATTCATTCAGGAAAGGAAGGGGCTGGTAAATAGGACATGTTTACCGCACACCTCCACTCTCCATCCTGAAATATGCCCCTGTGTGCCCTCAGCAGCTGCTAGCTGGAGAGGAGAAGAGGGAAGCTGGCAATGCTGCAGGGGAGGGGGGCACACAGGAAGGCCTGGATAACGGGGGGGGGGGGTGAGTACACAGATACCAATCCCCCTGCAGTGCATCCGGAGGAGAGGAGAAGCCAGCAGAGCTGCAGGCAATAAGGCAGTACAGCCATCACTCCTGTTCGGCGGGTGCCTGGGCCACCCTTTTGAACTGATGGGATCTGGTACAGGGGGGCTTGCTGTACTGCCTTATCAGCATCCCTGCCTGAGCCATTGACCTCTTCAAGCGACTGGCTTCCAGGTCTTGATCACCAGCTGCTTTCATTGGCCAGATGAGGATGACATCACTCCTGCTCATGTGTGGGAGTTCCGTCAGATTCAACATTGCCAACTGCTGTGAATTAGGCCCCTTTTACACAGTGCGGATCCGCTGGACGGACTCCGCTAGCTCAGCGGGCGATCGCTCTGTTGATCCCAACTGAGCAGCCGGATGACAGGTCCATCTCTGCTTACTGTGCAGGGACAGACCTGTTAGAGACCCGCTGTTCTCTATGGGGAGATTGAATGAAAATGGGCCGTCTGTCCGTTTTCATCCGATCCGCTGGATGGATGACGAACGTATCGCCAACCGTCTGTTTGGAGCGGATTTTGTCTGATCGGATGGCAGGCGTGTGTCAGCGGACATCCGCCTGCCCATAGAAGTCAATGGGTGGCCCGCTTGGATCCGCCTGGAAAACGGACAGGGGGATCTGAGAGGTCCGATCGTGTGAAAGGGGCCTTAGCCTAAACCCAGCCTTAGTTCTGGTAAAAGCATGGTGAAACATAAATAGTTGGCATTTAGTAGAGCACTGGGTAAAGGAGAAGCCGAGGCTTGTGCTCAGCATTGTGTTGGCTTTGTAGGGAAATCACAGTACCATGGTGGGAGCAGGGAGAGGATGATGGCTGTCAACTTGAGGTACACTCAGGGGGGTCCCAGGAGTGAGGGATGACGAAGGATGAGAGTGCCATTTTGGCTGTTTTATAGACGTCATCATACATGAGAAGAATTCAGGAGAAAAGGCCAACACGTTTCAGGTTCACAAATCCCCCTTCATCAGGGAATACTTGAGCAGCAAATTTTACCAATGCATCTTATTCTCTGATGAAGGGGATATCTGAACCCAGAAACTTGTTGGCTTTTTAGTTCTAGTCATGTACAATAAAGTCTACCTGCACTATAAACAGACGAGTAGTGCTCTCATCCTTCTTTGCATTTAAAAGAAAAAAAAAACCCTTATTTTCATCTTTTTTTTTTTTTTAATTATTATTTGCTGTATCTTAGTTCAGCTAATTTAGTGCAGACACTTTGGGGTTTATATGTTAAAGCCAGAGAGTGCAAAATCAGGCTCACTTCTGCATAGAAACCAATCAGCTTCTAACCTCAGCTTGTTCAATTAAGCGCTGGCAAAAAGGCCTGCTTCACATCTCTGCATTGTTTTAGTGCGTTTTCAGTTTTGCAGAAACATACTACACTGTAGTGACTACAGTCTATTTAACATGGTTTCCTATGGGTCATGTTCACATCTGTGCATTTCATGGAAAGGGCCAGGGATTTGTCTCTGGTTTTTGGTTCCATAGAATTCAGTGGATAAAAAAATGTGTATTGCACTTGGGATATGCAAACTGCAACCTGCATAGGTGTGAATCAGGCCTAAACCCCGGAAGCTATGCAGAAGTGAGCCTGATTTTGCAATCTCCAGCTTCAGTAAGTAAACCCCTTCCTATCTACATTTAGACTAGTGAGGGCAGTCTCCTGATGGGGACTATGGTGGCCCATGCCTGGGTAATGTGTGTTGGCATGGCCACTTGTAGTCTCTGTTGGAAGCCTGTGTGACAGGGTGACAACGCAAGAACTCAATTACGAGGTGGAGACAGATTCATTGCCACCCTTTGACAGGAAGTGCCTGAAGGAGGATCTTCATGGCAGGATCACCAGGTATTTGAATGAACGCTGCAGATATAAATAGGTTGTTACCACTTAAAGAGGAAGTAAACCCTGCTGTAAACCCTAATGGGTTTACTTCCTCTATGTTCCCCTGCAATGTAGAGGCATAATAGGCTAGTATGCATTGCATACTAGCCTATTATGTGCCACTTACCTGGCATTGCCGCCTGCGCTGTCCTCACAGCAGGGAGCGTCTATCTCTGCCCCTCTTCCTTCCAGGTCTGCAAACTCCGGTGCTGTGACTGGCCGGAGTCGCGCAACGTCACTCCCACGCATGCGCGTGGGAGCCGCCAATCGCGGCACACTGTTGGAGAAGAAACGGCACGGAGGCCGTTTCTTCACTGCGCATGTGCCGAATGACGTCAGCACATGCCAGTATAGCGTACATCTCCTAAACCATACAGGTTTAGGAGATATACAGGGAAGATACAGGTAAGCCTGATTACAGGCTTAACTGTAGTGTAAAGTGGTTGTCAAGAGCTGACAACCACTTTAAGGACCAGAAGGCTCTCCCCCTTTAATGACCAGGCCATTTTTTGTGATACGGCACTGCGTTGCTTTGACTGACAATTGCGCGGTCGTGCAACGTTGTACCCAAATAAAATTTGTCCTTTTTCCCACAAATAGAGCTTTCTTTTGGTGGTATTTGATCTCCTCTGTGGTTTTTATTTTTTGTGCTACAAATAAAAAAAGAGCGACAATTAAAAAAAAAAAAATATATATATATATATATTTTTTACTTTTTGCTAATATATATATATATATATATATATATATATATATATATATATATATATATATATATATAAAAATTTCTTCCTCTGTTTAGGCCAATATGTATTCTTCTTCTACATATTTTTGGTAAAAAAAAATCGCAGTAAGCGTATATTGATTGGGTTGTGCAAAAGTTATAGTTTCTACAAAATAGGTAATAGATTTATGGCATTTTTATTTATTTTTTTTACTAGTAATAAAGACAATCAGAGATTTTTAGCGGGATTGCGGCGGACAGATCGGACACTTTTGACACTTTTTTTAGGACCAGTGACATTTATACAGCTAAAAATAGCCACTGTTTGCTGTATAAATGTCACTGGCGGGGAAGGGGTTAACACTATGGGGCAATCGCGGGGGTTAAGTGTTCCATAGGTAGGTGTTTCTAACTGTGGGGGGAGTGGACTGATGGGGTAGAGAGAGAGCGCTGCTCCCGATCACTGGGGGGAACAGCATATCTCTCTCCACTACCCTGTCAGAACGGGGATCTGTTTGTTTACACTGACAGATCCCCATTCTGGCTCTCTATGGAGCGGTCGCGGTTGGCCAGTAGACATGGCGGCCGCCGGCCACGCCCCTCGCCCGCAAGCCCCATTCTCGCGGCCGATGTACAAGGATGGCGGTTCGCGGGAACGAGCCACATTGCTGCAGTATAACTGCAGCAGTTGGGGTTTAAGTGGTTAAAGATGACAGCTGCTGCATCTGGGTGGCATGCTCAGCAGTGCTAGCAATTAGGGCAGTGTGCACCCAGGGATGAATGTCTGCAATGTAGACTGCTTGTATTCCAATTTCCAAGCATTCATCCTTGGATGCATACTGCCCTAAATGTACCTCCAGGTGCACCGCCCAGCCCCGTCCTGCCACATTCTCATAGAGCAGGCTTGGCGGCTGTGCCTGTGCCCTCCAGCCACAGCTATACGCCAGAGCATTATGCAGTGGGGCTGAGCGCCCAGGTGTTTGGGGCCTAAGCTGCTCTCACCCAGCATTGCCTGTTTCATGAATTACAGTTCTGCATAAACTGATTATATGAGATATTATTCCGATCACAATTGTCCATGCCATGTGGCATATCTTGTGCTTATTGGCAACTTAATAATTTTTATTTAGTGATTTAAATGCTTAGTTCACCCTTAAAATAACATTTCAGTGCATTCCAAGGGGCCCCAGTAGGTTGGAAATGATGGTGTATGTTACAGAATTTCAACTTCCTTTAGGAAGTTCCTTAAGTCATACCAATCTGTACAGCATTTTTATGCAACACAGCTCAACATGGCATGAAAGTGATTGCAAAGTCTAGTTTTTTAAAAAAAAATAACAAACATGTTATACTTACCTCCTCTGCAGTTTGGATTTGCACAGAGCAGCCTGAATCCTCCTTTTCTTGGGTCCCTCGCTGGCGCTCCTGGCCCCTCCCTCGAGTGCCCCCACAGCTTTCTATGGGGGCACCTAAACTGAGTCAGAACTCCGTGTATCCATTCAGACACGGAGCCCCGACCCAGACCGCCCCCTCTCTCCCCGATTGGCTGACTGATTTTGACAGCCATGGGAGCCAATGGTGCCGCTGCTGTGTCTCAGCCAATCAAGAGGAGTGTCCCAGACAGCTTAAACGTTTGTGGACATCGCTGTAGAGAGATGGGGTGCTGGGGAGGCTGCTACACAAAAAAGGTTATTTTATCTTAATGCATAGAATCTATTAAGATAAAAAAAAACATCTGTCTTTACAACTCTTAAGGTTTCAACATGGCACGTAAAAAACCCCCAAACAATTGTTTGCATTGAGCTTGCATCGACTTCACAGATTAGCGCACCTCAATGACCATGATGTGAATGAGCCCTTAGGTTATATACTTTAAAAGAAAAGTTTGGAATCAAAAAGAAACAGTCATACTCACCTTGGTAGATGCAGCATCGTTTCAATGCTCCATCTGTCCCCGCCGCCTCCAAGACCAAGAACTGAGCAATCAAAGACTGCTGATCACTCGGTTCTCAATATTCAATGAGCAGTCACCGCACTCTGCTTTACCCCTCCAGGGCTCACTTTAGTGCTGGGCTGTGGAATGGGGGCGGGGGGGAGCAGCTGGCTCAGCCTCTCAACGGTTTGCTGAGATGCTGCACCAGCTGCCAATCCGGGCATCTGGGTAGATCCCAATGGTAGTTGGGATTGATCCAAAGCCTGGGCGGCTGAGTGCAGAACTAAGTGCTTTGGCCCTACTTTCGCCTTGGGTCACACTATGAGTCCTATATGAATTGCCGAGGAAATGCACCGCATTCATGAAAAATTCAAATGCGACTCACTGCAGTGGGTTTGGAGCCCATGCAATTTTGAATGGGCTCCAATCGCACTGCATTGCACTAAAATCATTCATGCCCCAATCTTGGAACCTCACTGCAACCAGATCACATGGTCGTTGTGTACAATGTGATCCAGTGCAGGCTAAGACTGGCGCTTGATTGCGCTGACACCCACTGCAGATCACAAGGGCAGTGCAATTTGAATGCAGTGCAGGAAACGCGTACAGATTGCAGGTTTCTCACACCGCATTCTAGTATGAATCTAGGCTTAAAGTTTCTATACCGGTAAACATGACCGATGGATGGACTTTGTCGCTGCACAAAGTCCAGAAAATTACGAACAGAAGAAATCCTTCTATCATTTTGCTTTTGGGAAGGTTCTTTGTTAAGTAAATACTGTAGTAGAAGAAAGGTGTGTTTGGGAGATGCTTGTACTTTTCCTTTTGCTGGAGGGGATGCTGCACATGACGGGCGTGTTAAGTGATTGCTGGTTGATAGGAAGTTGAGGTCGGATCTGTACAGGTTACAGCATGTGTTTTACAAGGTGCTCCTCTTGAATTGACCTAAGGGCTCTTTTATACAAGCATTCAGTCTGGATCCATCTGTCGCTTTTTCCAACAGTTCCAGACAGAAACACATGAATGTCTATGGGCGGGCAGCTGTAAAGGGACCGTTTACATTTGCCTTACATTAGGGAGACCGGATGTCCCCGGTTTCAGGGAACAGTCCCCGGATTGCGGACACTGTCCCTGGAGCCAGTGTGTCCCCGGATTGCAGTGGCATGGGGGGGGGGGGGGTTGCAGCCGGTACTCTCGCCCCGGGTGCAACATTTAGGGGGGTGTAAAATTATGACTGTGTCCCCCAAGTGTGCTGCGTTGTGGCCATTTGCGGCATGCCTCCCCCGGCCACCTACACCTCCGGTGAGGCATGTCCCAAATCCCTTCCCACCCACCCCCGCCCAGGGACTCCTGTGGTCCCGCCTGTCCCCCATGATCTCTCTGGTGCAGGCGGCCCGTGTGCGTGAGAATGGCGGAGGGGGGGGGGGGCAGTGCAGAGCATACGGCGGCTGTTGGGGCAGCTCTTGGCAGGGGATACTGAGGTGGCGGGAACAGTACCCGGTGCTGGGGAGAGCCTTGCTCTGATGGATGATCATGGAGGCCATGGAGAGGTGAGCAAAATCAACCGATCTACAGTGTACATGTGGGTGGGGGGTGCGAGTAGTGCAGGCATCGGGTAGGTCAATGTAGTGGTCAGTGTAGGAATCGGGTAGGTAAGTGCAGTGGTCAGGTAGGTCAGTGTAGAAATCAGGTTGTTCAGTACTACTGTACTGGTGGAAGGGAATCAGGGAGTGCTAAAAGTGTGCAGGTTAGGGGGTGCAAATTACTTGTCTTGTCCCAGGCGCTGACAACCACGCTACGCCACTGACTGCATAGATAATTTGAGGAATATATGCATATAAAATAGTTTACCATTTGCCAATAAAAAGAAAAAAATTGTCCCCGGATTTCATTTTAAAAATCTGGTCACCTTACATCACATTCAAGTCCTTTTGCTTATGTGGATATAAATGGAAGCTGTCTGTTTTTAGGCATGTTTTGTTTATGCTTTTATCACCTATGACTATTTTCTTTAACAGCGCAAGCCCCATGCACACTGGGCGTTTAGCCCCGGTCCATAGAGCTCCTGTGTTTAGCTGCGGGAGAAGGCACAGGTGTCCGGTCCACCCCTGCTGCAAGCGGCCAGTTAAACTCTGACAGGGATATGCAATTAGCGGACCTCCAGCTGTTGCAGAACTACAAGTCCCATGATGCATAGCAAGACTCTGACAGCCACACACATGACACCCAGAGGCATGATGGGACTTGTAGTTTTGCAACAGCTGGAGGTCTGCTAATTGCATATCCCTGCTCTGTGAGAATCTGACAGCTGATGAAGTTGGACAAATGAATGTTTAAGGCAGTTTGTATGCGGGGACAATCCCTGGAGCGCAGATTTGCGTCCCTGGGTGTATACTGCCCTGAGGGTTTGTACCACTTGGTGCACCACCCAGACACAGCAGTTGTCAGATTCGCATAGAGCTTCACAGGCTGCCGTCCAGCAGCTGAACACCCAATGTGCATGGTGTTTTAAAAAATAATAATAATGCAAAGTGATTTGAAATGATGACAGATGACTGAACTTATGGGAACCTAAGAAAGCAGGTCCCAGGTTTTCTGCCCTGGCACTCAGTGTTGTAGGCACAAGGAAACGCACTATTTTCACCCGGCTTACCGGATCTTGCAATACCACATTCCTGTTTGGCTGCCAAGTCTACTTGTCAGGGCGTGAGAGGTTGAAAAGAAGCAGGGCCACCTCCCAAACATTGACTCTTCTTGGTGTTCAGGTGTTGCTGGCATGGCCTTAAATTGTTATTGAAAGGTCCAGATAAGCACCTGCATGTCTTAGGGCTCATTCACAGCACGCCCACTGACAGCAGTGCCTCCTTCGCACCACTACATTGTATTGTGTTGTTATAACGCTTGGCTTATGCAATGCACATTGACACATGTCAATGTAATGCAACAGAAGTGAGTAAAAAACTGATGGACCAATCGGGTTTGCCTGTCAGTTTTTCAGGCGGACCTGATCGGCCAATCCATAGCTCTCTATGGAGCGACGGACATGTCTGCTGACACCCACCGGCAACTGATTTGGTCTGCTAAAAACAGACGGATGGGGATCCTCGCCCCATCGGTCCAGCGGATCAGATGACAACAATCCGTTTCCATCGGACCATAGAGGAGAGCAGGCTGTGTCCGTGTTCACTCTGTATAGCGGAGCAGACAGGGATCTGTCATCTGCTTGCTCAGCAGGGATCCCTCGTTGAGCAGGCGGATCTACCTGACGGAGTCCCCCCGTTTGCAAGGGGCTTAACAGGGAACTGGGAATGTAAAAACAGTCCCGCTAAAAATTGCAGATCGCTGCCATTACTAGAAAAAAATAAATAAATAAAAATGCCGTAAATCTATTCCCGTCGTTTGTAAACGTGATAACTTTTGCGCAAACCAATCATCAATATATGCTTATTGCATTTTTTTTATACCAAGAATATATATCAGCCTAAACTGAGGAATACGTTTTTTTATACATATTTTTTCTATGAAATATTTGTTCTAGCAAAAAGTAAAAAAAATATATATATATTTTCTCAAAATTGTCGCTCTTTGTTTATAGCGCAAAAAATTAAAAACCGCAGAGGTGATCAAATACCACCGAAAGACAGCTCTGTTTGTGGGAGAAAAAGGACGTCAATTTTGTTTGGGTACAACGTCGCACGACCGCACAATTGTCAGTTAGGCCTCATACACACGGACGTTTTTTTGACACCGGCGCTTTCTGGTGTTTTTTGCAGCTCTCCATGTTAGTCAATGGCCCCATAAAAACGTCTGCGTTTTTGAGCTGTAGATGGCGTCGGCGTTAGTGAGCTGAAAGTAGAACCCACGGCCATCGCGTTCTGAGGCTGTAACGTTTTGGCATTTTTTGACGCCAACGCCGCAAAACGCCAACAAACGCCAACTAATATTGTACCGGCGTTTTTTGACGCCGAAGTTTTTAGGTTGAAAAATAGCAGAGGGATGTTTTTTTTAAAAACGCCTATTGACGCCGACGCTCTCTTATGCTCACTAACGCCGATGCATAAGGCCGAAATACGCAGATTTTTTTTTTTCTCCTTGACGTCGGGCCCGACGTTTTGTTTATTTTTAAAGATACGCCCGTGTGTATGAGGCCTTAAAGTGATACAGTGCCATATCGCAAAAAGTGCTCTGGTCAGGAAGGGGGTAAATCTTTCCAGGGCTGAAGTGGTTAAAAATGCTCATCAGTGGATGAACATTATAATAGGGAAGCATTGATATATCAGCCGCTAAAAATTATCGAAAATAGGGTTAGTGGCGTTTTGCTGATAGGAAAAAAAAAAAGGTGCCGATAATGGCATGCTGCGTCTTATTGACTTCAATGCAAAAATGCCCCCTATTGAGTGCAAAATCGCATCCTGTTGACTTCAGTGCAAAAACGCCAGCAACATTAATTCAATTTAAAAGAAATTTTTTAAAAAACTGTTCATTTTGGCTTCTGTTTTTGGCCAAGTGCATCCTGAAGTTTTGGTTTCGGTCCAAAATTTTTATTTCAGTGCACCACTACATTATAATGCATGCCGATGCATGTAAAATCAATGCAACGTGCATCAAAAAGGCATATCACTGCATATGTTACTTACGTCTTCAGTGTGTTGTAGTGCATTTTTATGTGCAGTATGGTGTGAAAGGACCCTTAGGGCCAGTTCACTCCATAGAAACGCAGTCCAAAAAGCGTTCCGGGTGCTTTTTTGCATGCGTGTTTTTGATGCGTTCCGGTGCAATTTTTTCCCCCTCCTTTTCTATTCACCTTAAATAAGGACATGTGTATTCCGGTGCATTTTTGGTGTGTTTGGGTGCATTTTTGATGCGTTTTACCGCGTTCCAGTACAGTTCAGTGCAGAAGAAATGCAGCATGTTCTACTTTTTTATTTCTGAAACTGAACGCACTGGTGTGAACTATGCCATTGAAAACCACCTACTTTCCACACGTTTAAAAAAAAAACGAACTGGACCGCATGTGGTGTGACCTGGCCCCAAGTCTAGGTTCTGTGCATTTGCTGCGGGGCATGTTTATGTGGGCACATGAATGGGCTGTTTAACCTGTGGGAGACCCGACCCTTTTCTGAAACCACAGCCACACAGAGACCACATGGTGCTTAGGAAAATGTGCTGCATTTTGCGATGCATGGGAGTGCCATTGGGTAATAATGTCAACCCTGCTTGTCTGCTGAACAGCAATGCGTTTTTGGCTGCAGGTGCAGGAAAACGTGTGATTTACATGCATCCCTGCACCCACAATAATGTGACCCTATCAGCCCTGGTGACATATCTGCCTGTCTGTTTCTAACATCGGCCTCCTTTACCCTACATAGCCGGCTTCTTTAATTACAGCCGTTTATAAACAGATTATCTTTAATCTGATTACAATCGCAATTAGTGTTCCTGAAGATTAGCCCTGCATTAAGAGCCAATTCACACCCTCTGCATTGTGCCGCATTGCTCCATGTGGACCCTAATGCCAGAATACTTGGGGGGTGCAGTATTTTGGCTCCTTCTGTGAAGGAAAACTCATCAAACCCATGTGTTGGGATGCATGCCAAGCGTGTGGCATATGTCCGGGTATAGTATTGCAGGTGGAGTGAATGCCCTCCTTTCTCTCTAGAGGTCCACCGATATATCGGGCCAAATTTTGGTATTTTTTTAATTGGCATCAGCCAATCGTGCCGCAAATTAGGCCGATTAAATGAACCCCCTGTTAACCCCTTCTTAGGGGTTAAAGTGGTAGTAAACCCTCCTATCATTTTCAGCCAAGGAAGCTGCCATCTTGGCCTCTGTTTACTCTACAACTGCCGTGATGCTGCACATGTGATCAGCTATGACACCAGCCATTGGATGGTTTGACAGTATGGTTTAGAGCACAACCAATGGGAGTGTTACATTTCCGGCACGTGCCGGAAATGTGACTGGTTTTTAACCTGTTAAATGCATGGGTTTACTACCGCTTTAAAAGCGCCCCGCTACCGCCCGAATAGCGGCGCACCACCGCTAAAACTAGCAACGCTTTACAGCTACCACCCGCCCGAGTGTGAAAAGGCTCTTAAATGAACCCTATACATACAATGAATAAGCACAATTAAGGCCTCATACACACGGGCGTATCAAAAAAAATAAGCTTAACGTCAGGGAAAAATCGGAGGCAAAAATGCAATTTTGTTGGCGTTTTGCATCGGCGTTAATGAGCGCTTGAGAGCGTTGGCGCCCATAGACGTTTTGTTTGAAAAAACATTCCTCTGCTATTTTTTTACCTAAAAACGACGGCGCTAAAAACACCAGTTAACATCGCTACGGCTTTACGGCGCATTAGTGTGCGTTTTGCCGGCTCAGCGGAACGCGCTGGCCGTGGGATCTGCTTTGAGCGTCACTGTTTTTATGGGGCCATTGAATAACATGGAGAGCTGGAAAAAACGCTAAAAAACGCGGTGCTAAAAAACGTCTGTGTGTATGAGGCCTAACTGTTAGATTTTATGAGACGAAGGGAAAGAAAAATCGGCCTGACATATGGGCCCAAAACGTGGCATCATATATGCGTCATCGGCCGCCCCGATTTCTAAATATCGCCATCGGCCAGAGAAAACCCCATATCGGTCGACCTCTATTTCTCTCATTGAACTATACTCACTGGCCACTTTATTAGGTACACCATGCTAGTATCAGGAAGGAACCCCTTTTGCCTTCATTCTTCATGGCATAGATTTAACAAGGTGTTGGAAACAATCCTCCGAGATTTTGCTCCATAGTGACACGATAGCATCACACAGTTGCTGCAGATTTGTCGGCTGCACATCCATGATGAGAATCTCCCATTCCACCACATCCCATAGGAGCTCTATTGGATGAGATCTGGTGACTGTGGAGGCCATTGGAGTGCAGGGAACTCATTGTCCAGTGGTGAGATGATTTGAGCTTTGTGGTGCATCATCCTGCTGGAAGGAGCCATCGGAAGATGGGGGCATTGTAGTCATAAAGGGATGGACATGGTCAGCAACAATACTCAGGTAGGCTGTGGTGTTTAAATGATGATCAAATGGTACTAAGGGGCCCAAAGTGTGCCAAGAAAATATTCCCCACACCATTACACCCCCACGAGCCTGAACTGTTGATACAAGGCAGGATGGATCCATGCTTTCATGTTATTTACATCAAATTCTGACCCTTCCATCTGAATGTTGCAGCTGAAATCGAGACTCATCAGACCAGGCAACGTTTCTCCAATCTATTGTGCAATTTTGGTGAGCCTGTGCGAATTGTAGCCTCAGTTTCCTGTTCTTAGATGACAGGAGTGGCACCCGGTGTGGTCTTCTGCTGCTGTAGCCCATCTGCTTCAAGGTTTGAGGTGTTGTGCATTCAGAGATGGTATTCTGCATACCTTGCTTGTAACGAGTGGTTATTTGAGTTACTGTTGCCTTTCTATCATCTGAAACCAGTCTGCCTATTCTCCTCTGACATCAACAAGGCATTTTCCTCCACACAACCTCTGCTCACTTCATATTTTCTCTTTTTCGGACCTTTCTCTGTAAACCAGAGAGATGGTTGTGCATGAAATTCCCAGTAGATCAGCAGTTTTTGAAATACTCAGACCAGCCCTTCTGGCACCAACAAACCTGCCACGTTCAAAGTCACTTAGATCCCCTTTCTTCCCCATTCTGATGTGCAGTTTGAATTTCAGCAAGTTGTCTTCACCGCGCCTAGATGCCTAAATGCATTGAGTTGCTGCCATGTGATTGGCTGGTTAGCAATTTGTGTTACCGAGCAATTGATCAGTTGTACCTAATAAAGTGGCTGATAAATGTATATAAGTATGAATAGGGACAGTCACTTTCCCAAATATATTATCAGCGTGTATATATATATATATATGTCATGTAGCAGAGTGCAGTGTCATGGCTCTGGAAGTCACCCATGGGTGAGCATATCTCCTCCCGGCCATGGATCTATCCTAAGCCATGCACTTACCTTGCATAATCTCTTCCTTTAATTACAGATCGACATAAACAGATTATCTGAGATCTTATTACAGTCACAATACTACCTGTGAAGATAAACCCTGCTTAACTGTAGGCAAATGTACAGGAAACGCATGAATGCAGCCCTGTATACTCAGTGATGTATCGGGAGATGTGCTTTTAGCTGCAAGCAGTGTAAACATCTGCATCTGAGGTGGTATCAGCCTTTTGCAGTCCTTGTGCAGCAGAGCTCAGATTATAGGAAGGAAAAGCAGCAGAGGAAGCCAATTAGAAGTGCAAGAAACTTGCTGACAGGAGGAGAGAGCAGAGTGATGGCAAGATGAGATCAGCAATGTACTACTTCTACTTTCACTGCCCAGTCACAGCTTGGAGGAAGGACAAGACCTGTAAATGTTACCTAAAATGATTGTAAGGCCCCATACACAGGGGCGTATTGAAAAATGAGCTGTAACGTCAATACCGACGCCAGGAAAAAAAACACGTTAAAAACGCAATTTTATCAGCGTTTTTCATTGACGTCAGTGTGCGTAGCTTTCAGCAGCGTTTCTCTGCCTCTATTCAAAATCAATGGTTCCCTATGGGAGCCCATTGATTTGAATAGAAGTCGCACCAGAAGTCGGATCATGATGACTTGCGGCGCGACTTGTGTGCAGAGGGTCTTGAAGGGCAACCCCCATAAAAATTAAAGAAAAATTATTGCGTGGGGTCCCCCCCAAGAGGTACCAGGCCCTTTGGTCTGGTATGGTATTTAACCACTTGCCGACCGCCGATCGGCATCTGACGGCGGCAAAGTGGCTCGTTCCCCCAAATCGCCGTCATACGACCGCGGCTGCGGGAACGAGTTTAGTGAGCGCGCGCGTGCGCCGCCGGAGGCGCGCCCGCACGCTCACTGTGTCCAGGGGGGGCCAGGGAGCGTGTGCGGCAGCTTCGATTGCCGCCGGCTACCCGCGATGGCCCCCCCCGGAGCGAGTGAGCGGAGGTCCATGTATGTAAACACGGACCTCCGCTCTGTGTGAGGGGGAAGGGCTGTGATCACAGCCTTCCTTTACGTGAAGGCTGTGACCACTTCCCTTCCCCAACTAGGCAAGCCCCCATACAGTTAGAACACGCCCAGGGAACATAGTTAACCCTTAGAGTGCCCCCTGCAGGTTAACCCCTTCACTGCCAATGGCATTTACACAGTAATCAGTGCATTTTTATAGCACTGATCGCTGTATAAATGCCAATGGTCCCAAAAAAGTGTCAAAATGGTCCGACATGTCCGCTGAAATATCGCAGTTCCGCTAAAAATCGCAGATCGCCGCCATTATTAGTAAAAAATAAAAAAAAATTAAAAACCCCAAAAATGAATTCTCATCATCCGTAAACGCGACCACTTTTGCGCAAACCAATCAATAAACGCCGATTGCGATTTTTTTTATCGCAAATATGAGGAAGAATATAAATCGGCCAAAAACGGTGAAAAAAATGTTTTTTTATATTTTTTTTTTGGATTTGTATTTTAGGAAAAAGTAAGAAATTTGGGTTTTTTTGCAAAATTGTCTCTCTTCTTTTGTTTATAGCGGCGATCAGAAATGACGCAGCGGTGATCAAATACCACCAAAAGAAAGCTCTATTTGTGGGAAAAAAAGAACGCAAATTTCGTTTGGGTACAACGTCGCACGACCGCGCAATTGTCAGTTAAAGCGACGCAGCGCCGAATCGCAAAAAGGGCTCCGGTCCTAAAGCTGGAAATCCTTCCGGGGCTGAAGTGGTTAAGGGGAACCCCCACGCCGAAACAAAACGGCGTGGGGCCCCCAAAATCCGTACCAAACCCTTATCCAAGTACGCAGCCTGGCAGGCCAGGAAAGGGGTTGGGGACGAGTGAGTGTACCCCCCCTCCTCCTGGACCATACCAGGTAGCATGCCCTCAACATGGGGGGGGGGTGCTTTGGGGCTGGGAGGCCCTGTGCCCCCCATCCCAAAGCACCTTGTCCCCATGTTAATGAGGACAAGAGAGTCTTCCCGACAACCCTGGCCGTTGGTTGTCGGGGGTCTGCGGGCAGGGGCACCCAGATCCCGGCCCCCCACCCTATGTGAATGAGTATGGGGTACATCATACCCCTACCCATTCACCTGGGAAAAAAAAACACACTACACAGGTTTCTAAAATATTTTATTAAATCAGCTCCGGCGTCTTCTCCCCTCTCTTCTGCGTCTCCTTTTTTCTTCTGAGGAGTCTTCTGTCTTCTGCTCTTTTGACACTGTCTCCCCCTCTGTCT
This sequence comes from Glandirana rugosa, assembly GCA_018402905.1. Classification (NCBI taxonomy): domain Eukaryota; kingdom Metazoa; phylum Chordata; class Amphibia; order Anura; family Ranidae; genus Glandirana; species Glandirana rugosa. Next base: position 1,911,258 of record BLSH010311025.1, read on the forward strand.
TCTCCCTCTCTCTTCTGGAGATGTTGACTCGTCGCTCTCTCACACTCGAATGCACAGTGCACTGTCACAGTAACCATGAGATAAAACAAAGTTCAGGAATATTCCTTTATCCAATTGTTTTATATGTACACTACAAACTGTATGATTGAATCAGTTCTGATATCGCTTTGTTTTACTAACCTGACAGCTTATTATTCTAAATAAGAAACCTGACAGCTTATTATCCTAAATAAGAAACCTTCATTTTTTTTGCAAATATTAAAGATTCTAACTACCAGCAAGAATAAGTGCTTACATTTAAAGAGCACCTGTCATTTCAGATCCATCATGACAGCACCTGCGGGCATCCACTCACCTGATGCCACCACGTCTCTCACCTTGTTGTGTCACTGCCGCATCAGCAGCCATCCAATTAAAGTGAATGGGACTGTCGGTGAGTCAACAGCGGGTCAGAGGAGGAGCTGCTGCGGGACAGAGGTGACAGCTGCTCTTTAAAAACTATGATTTAAATCCAGCCTTTTTACTAATGATTTAAATCATTATTTAAATCGACTTGATTTAAATCAAATCCACCCTGCTCCTGGCTCCTCCTCTTCTCGAGTGCCCCGTCGGAGAGCCGCTCTCGCTCGGGGCACCCGTGTGGACGCGCTCCTGTGTCCTGCTGCTGCATCCATTGACACAGACAGCAGGACTCGGCTCCGCCCCCCGGCTGCTCCCGCATCATTGGTTGTGATTGACAGCAGCAGGAGCCAATGAGGACCCACCTGGGACACCGGCTGGAGCTGCTGGGCTCTTTCCCTGACGCTGGAAAGATTGGGTTCAGGTAAGTATTAGGGGGGACTCTGGGGGGGCTGCTGCACCAAAGAAGGTTTTTCATCTTCATGCATAGAATACATTAAGGTGAAAAACCTTGAGGGTTTACAACCCCTTTAACTGCAGCCACGACAAAGCAGGTCTTCTCCTCTGCCAGACAGGGCTGTGCTGTCTTGCAAAACTGTGTAAATCTCAGGCCTGGATGGACTAAATGGAAATCCATTGGCAGCTCAGACAGCTTCCTTCGGCGCCATTTACATTTGGCGTTTTGGGGTCTCAGACAGACTCGCTTCCCGCGATTCCAAATCGAACTGCAATCGCAAAACGCGTGTTCGGGCGCCATTCATTTTCAATGTCAGCTAAATTCTTCACATGGTAATCACGGCAAACCGCAACGAACAAAGCTTTTCGCCTAAGCTTCGCGTGGTGCGGTTTTCCACTATTGCCATGTGATTTATTGTGCGATAATCATGTCATTGAAAATGGATGGCGCCGAACATGTGTTTATTGAGATTGCACTGCGGTTTGGGTTTGTGGGCAGGATCGCAGCGATTCTGTCCGAGATCCCAAAATGCCAAATGTGATTGGAGACTAAAGTAGGGTACACACTATAAGAAAATCGGGCGAATGTTTGTCCGATTTACCTCATTGTTTCACAGCAAATCGGAACCAATGAAAGAAAATTCTCATACAACAAAGGCTTTTTTTTTTTGTGTTTATTGTTTCTGATCATGCGCAGTCATTCTTTTCTGATTCTCGTTGGTCGAAAATTACATGATAACGGTACACATTAAGCGAAAATCGTTCATTCTTTTCCCATCCAAGAAAAATTTTGGAGTTTGTCCATCCGAGAATTTTCGTAAGAAAATTCGATATGGGCTGTTGAAAGTTGTGTACACACTATACGTAAATTGTATGAAAATTCTCTTTTCTTATAGTGTTTATGAGCCTTAAGGCTCAATTCACACCTAGGAGTTCTGGATCTCGGGCGGAATCACTGCAATTCCAGAATTGCGGCAAAATGTGGAACGCGTTTGTGATGCCAAATCAGACGCACTAATCGCGACTGTAAACGCTCCTGGCTCTGTGGCAAGATTTGGTACAGGAGCTTTTTTTGGAGCGAAGGGAGGCCCATTCAAATCAATGGTGCTGCTCCAAAAAACGCTCAAGTTAAAAAAAGAAGCTAAAAAAAACGAGCGGCTGCAGCCCCCGTTCACACCGAATCCGACTTTGAAATCATGCGTCTTCAAAGCTGCATGTCAGTGCGATTTCGTGCACAAATGTCTATGCAATTCGCACCTGAAACCGCCAAAAGTAGTGCAGGAAGTTTTTTTCAAATCAGTGCGGCACCACAAGGTCGGCGTCACACCGATTTAAGCAGTTTTATTGCCGACAATAAGGTGCGACTTGTCCTGCGATTTAGACCTGTCAAATGGCATGACAAGTCGCATCGGTGTGAACAGGGCTTATACTGAATTGTATTTCACCTGGGTATTTAAGATGTTTGCCTAGAGTTCATGCATTGCCCACACCACTGGCTAAAATCCTATCCTTTCACTCATAATGGATGCAGACAATGTCTGTGCTTAATCAGGGAGAGACGATCAATAATGATGTCCATGCAGAAGTATTGACATTTCAGACGGGCGGGTCTCATTTACCAAAGTGTCTTAGGAATAATTGCCTAAACTTGCATTGCTTACAGCAGCCAATCACATTTCTCTTTAATTGCCCAACACTGAGCTGGGTAGAATCTGATTGGATGCTGGCAGCACTACAGACTGTCCAAGATGGTTATTTTTCCACACCATGATAAACAAGAAATGCTGCCTGAAATGTGTCCTGTCTGTGTTGCTCATGACCAGGGTGGATTTGATTTAAATCACAATTTTTAAAGAGCAACTGTCATCTCTGTCCCACAGCTGCTCCTCCTCTGAGAAGCTGTTGACTCACCATCCGTCCCATTCACTTTAACCACTTCAGCCCCAAAAGGATTTCCCACTTTAGGACCAGAGCACTTTTTGCGATTCGGCACTGCGTCGCTTTAACTGACAATTGCGCGGTCGTGCAACGTTGTACCCAAACAAAATTTGTGTCCTTTTTTTCCCCCACAAATAGAGCTTTCTTTTGGTGGTATTTGATTACCTCTGCGTCATTTCTGATCACCGCTATAAACAAAAGAAGAGAAACAATTTTGCAAAGAAAAACAATTTTTCTTAATTTTTGCTAAAATACAAATCCAAAAAAATATAAAAAAAAACTATTTTTTTCATCGGTTTTATATTCTTCCTCATATTTTTGGTAAAAAAAACGCAATTGGCGCTTATTGATTGGTTTGCGCAAAAGTTGCGTTTAGGAATGATGAGAATTCATTTATGGGGTTCTTAATTTTATAAATTTTTTTTTACTAGTAATGGCGGCGATCTGCGATTTTTATCGGGACTGTGATATTGCAGCGGACATGTCGGACCATTTTGACACTTTTTGGGACCATTGGCATTTATACAGCGATCAGTGCTATGAAAATGCATTGATTACTGTGTAAATGCCATTGGCAGTGAAGGGGTTAACTTGCAGGGGGCGCTCTAAGGGGTTAACTGTGTTCCCTCAGTGTGTTCTAACTGTATGGGGGCCGGGCTGAGTGGGGGAGGAGAGTGATTGGGGCTCCCATATACAGGAAGCCTGTGATCACATCCCTTCCCCCTCTGTTAGAATGGAGATTTGTGTTTACCTACATGGACCTCCGTTCTCTCACTGCGGGGGGGGGGGGCCATCGCGGGTAGCCAACGGAGATCGAGTCCGCCGTACCCGCTCCCTGGCCCCCCCCCCACGGGACACAGTAAACGCGATCTCACAGCTGCCGTCAGGTGATGGCGGTTTGCGATAACGAACCAAGATGCCGCCTTCAAACCACGGCAGGCGGTCGGCAACTGGTTAATGGGACGGCTGGTGATGCGGTAGTGACACAACAAGATGAGGGACGTGGCGGCAGCAGGTGAGTGGATGCCCGCTAATGGGCGCTGCCATGATGGATCTGAAATGATAGGTGCTCTTTAAATGTAAGGACTTATTCTTGCTGGTACTTAGAACCTTTAATATTTGCAAACAAAATGAAGGTCTCCTATTTAGAATAATAAGCTGTCAGGTTAGTAAAACAGAGATATCAGAACCGATTCAATCATACAGTTTGTAGTGTACATAGATTTGCAAAACAATGGGATAAAGGAATATTCCTGAACTTTGTTTTATCTCATGGTTACTGTGAATGCATCAATGCAGTGCATGTTATCTCAGCTTGCAACGCTTGGATTCATTGAATGAGTTTACCAATAATGTAAATATTGCAGAATATACAGCCTCATGCTTCATAACTAAGCACCATTTCATGCTGAATACATTAAATGATTAATGTACCTTAAATAGAAAACTATCTTTAGCTGGATTTTTACTCCAAAAGCATTTTATTAAAATAAATTTGATAAAAATCAAAAAAATTTATTTAAATTTAAAAAATCTGATTTTTTTTTTTTTTTTTTTTTAAATCATTGCTTTTTATCCACCCTGCTCATGACAACCTATCAGATTTTTCCTGTCATTCTGTGATATGAATTGGGACAATGATTTTAGTGGTTTGGATTTCACAGTCCATTGGAAATCATTGTAGCGCATTCACATCAGTTGGGCCCGGCACAGATTTGTTATCCAGCTGACCAATTTTGCACCAGGATCATTTGCATCTCATGACGCTCCTCTAATCATAGTGCTGAAGGTTGCCCATCCTGATCTTTCTGCATGAATGTTTTCCGGAGCCAACGGACAATTGCAGTTAAATGGTTTGTAATGAGGCAGGCTGTGTTTTGCGCTGCATTTATTTTTAGGAAAAGGCAAACGTTGCCATTTGCTGCTTTCAAAACTCGTGTTTACATCTTTACATCTATTGTATCTTCAAGATTTTGTAAAAGTTTGGTGATCTGAGTTCTAGTGTTACTAAACCCACAAGCGTAAAATCAGTCTGTGTGCAATGGGTATAGAAAAGAATCACCCCTCGTTAAAATAATCACATTTTGTTGCTTTGCAGTCTGAAATGAAGACAGGCATTATTTTTGTTTTATCCAGCTTTATAACCTCCAAGTGAAATGTATAAAGGCCCCTTTCACATGATCGGCCCGCTCGGATCCGTCTGCCAGTTTTTCACACGGATCCGAGCGAGCCACCCATTGACTTGCATAGGCAGGCGGATGTCAGCGGAGATGTGTCTGCTGACACCCCCCTGCCATTCGGTCCGAAAAGATCCCCTTAAAACAGATGGATGTCGATACGTTCGGCATCCGTCCAGCGGATCGGATGAATAGAACATGCAATCCGTTTTCATCCGATCTTCCCCATAGAGAACAGCGGGGCTCCTGTAAGGTCCGTCCCTGCACAATGAGCAGAGACGGACCTGTCATCCGCCTGCTCAGCGGGGATCAACAGAACGATCCAGCGCTGAGCTAGTGGAGCCTGCAGAGCGGATCCGCTCCGTGTGAAAGGATCACTGAGTTGGAAAAAGGACCACCCCTCTTCTTTTTGTCAGTATTTTGTTGAACCACCTTCTGCTTTAAAGGGGTTGTAAAGGTTTTTTTTTTTTTAATAACAAACATGTAATACCAGCTCTGTGCAAGGATTTTGTGTGTGAGGAGCAGTGCCTCATGGGACATGTAGTCCTGGGCAGGAAGTGAATGGTTCTAAAGGCAGAAGCTTTTTTTTTTTTTTTCTCTTGCAATAGGGCTACTCTGTACTATACTTTGCAGCTTGCTATTGGGGCACACTGAAGGCAAGAGGAGCCAGGCTGCTCCGTGCAAAACCATTACACAGAGCAGGTAAGTATGACCTGTTTGTTGTTTAAAAAAAAAAAAGTTAAAGACTGTGCAGGAAGATCAGCATCTGAATCCAGGGAAGGTGGAGGATGATAAACTGGAGGTAATAGAAGGCATTACAATTACATTTAAAGTGGTTGTCTACTCGTAACAACCACTTTCACCTACAGGTAAGCCTATAATAAGGCTTACCTGTAGGTGCCCTGCATATCTCCCAAACCTGCACTGTTCAGGAGACATGCAGTGTACTAAATGTGCCAACGTAATTTCGGTACATGAGCAGTGAAGAAACGGCCTCCGTGCCGTTTCTTCACTGAGATCGTGCCGTGACTGGCGGCTCCTGTGCGCATGCACGGGAGTGACATCACACGACTCCAGCCAGTCACAGAGCCGGAGATCGCGGCCCCGGAAGGAAGAGGGGCTGAAGATGGACGCGGCCAGCACAGGGGACAGCGCTGGACATCGCAGGCTTCGTTTGCAGTTAAGTGCCACATAATGGGCTACTATGCCATTATGCATCTTCTTTGCAGGGGAATACAGAGGAAGTAAATCCCATCAGGGTTTGCTTCCTCTTTAAACTTGTACCAGTATTGTGCATTATATATAAAATGATCATATCCATGAAAAAAGTCTCCGCTTTTAGTACTACTTTAATACAAAATATTTCTATCTCCCTTCCACCCTTCATATAGCTTCATGTCTGACTCCTAGTTAAAATGCCCTTATATCCTACTTCTGGATCTATTTATTGTTCTGTATGCTTCTGTCTGTTATTCTCAGAGTGAATGAGAGATCCCTAACCCATACAGTTGGTTATTTAGATTTACCACTGCATAGAGATATTTAAGAATAAATTGCCTTTTTTTTTATAACTTTACATATTAACTAAATTATACACCATACTTTTTTAAGGTTATTGTCCAATTAATCAAAACAATAATCGGCCAACTAATCGATTATGAAAATAATCGTTAGTTGCAGCAATAATTATTTTAACCAGTTCCCTACCGAGCCATTGTAAAATGACGTCGGCAGGAACTGCTTGTCGATCCGGGTGGACGTCATATGATGTCCACCGCTTCTCGCCGCTACTGCGGGCCCCCAGGAGCCCGCACAGTGGCGATCGCGGATCGCTCGTCTGCCAGGGGGTTGTGTCCCCCCCAGATCGGGGTAAAGAGCCAATAAAATTGGCTCTTTACCCTGTGACCGGCTATGTCCAATCACTAACGGTCCTCACGTGCACGCCGCTCATGCGCGCCCCCGGGGGCGCGCAGCGCGGCGATCGGAGCTGAGGCTTGTCCCTCGGACAAAGCCCAGCTCCCATCCGTGTAAAGAGCCAATAGATTTGGCTCTTTACCACGTGACCGGCTGTGTCAATCACAGCCGGTCATGTGATGTAAACAAACCGCGGTAACGAGCTGTTACCGCGGTTCTCCCTATCACACACCGATCGTGTGTGACAGGGAGATTGCGGTAACGGCTTGTTACCGCCTACTGTACACCAAGCACACTGATCACCCTCCCCCCCCCAATAAAGAGGACCTGTCAACACCCCATCAGAGTACCTGTCACAGCCGATCAGAGTACCTGTCACCTGTCCATCAAAGTACCCGAGTACCTGTCATCTGCCCATGAGAGTATCTGTCACCTGCCCATCAAAGTACCCGAGTACCTGTCACCTGCCCATCAAAGTACCCGAGTACCTGTCACCTGCCCATCAAAGTAGCCGAGTACTTGTCACCTGTCCATCAGAGTACCCGAGTACCTGTCAACGGTCCATCAGAGTACCCGAGTACCTGTCCATCAGAGTACCCGAGTACCTGTCACCTGCCCATCAGGGTACCCGAGTACCTGTCACCTGCCCATCAGAGTATCCGAGTACCTGTCACCTGCCCATCAGAGTACCCGAGTACCTGTCACCTGTCCATTAAAGTACCCGAGTACCTCTCACCTGTCCATCAAAGTACCCGAGTACCTGTCACCTGCCCATCAGAGTACCTGTCACCTGCCCATCAGAGTACCTGTCACCTGCCCATCAGAGTACCTGTCACCTGTCCATCAGAGTACCCAGTCTACCCGTCCACTGTCCATGAGCCCATGAGACTACCCGTCCACTGTCCATGAGCCCATGAGACTACCCGTCCACTGTCCATGAGCCCATGAGACTACCTGTCCACTGTCCATGAGACTACCCGTCCACTGTCC
>BLSH010311025.1:1919141-1943877 GCA_018402905.1 Glandirana rugosa
TCCTCGTATTTAATGTGTATTTTAAAGTAAGTATGGATAGTGTGAAAACTTCCGGGCCCCGTGGTCCTGTCACCTTAATGGGGGTTTTACTGGGGTAAAACCTTTAGTTTGTGGGCTCCATATAAGATACTCCGTACCCGACGTCTATCCATGAGCCCATGACATTACCCGACGTCTATCCATGAGTCCCATCAGAGTACCCGAGTACCTCTCACCAGCCCATCAGAGTAACCGAGTACCTGTCACCTGCCTTTCAGATTACCCGAGTACCTGTCACCAACCCATCTAAGTAACCGAGTACCTATCTGCAGCCCATCAGAGTACCCAAGTACCTTTTACCAATCCATCAGATTACCCGAGTACCTGTCTCCAGCCCATCAAAGTACCCAAGTACCTATCTGCAGCCCATCCAAATGCCTGAGTACCTATCTGCAGCCCATTACAGTACCCGAGTACCTATCTGCAGCCCATGCCTCATAGAATATACCTCGGGTGTTTGATTTCCAAAATGGGGTCATTTTGGGGGTAATTCCACTGTCCTGGTGCCCCGGGCCTTCAAAAGTGTGATAGGTATGAATGAAATTTTATGTGTAATTTATGCTCCTAGAACGCCTGACGGTGCTCTCTGCATGTTCGGCCTCTGTATGTGGCCAGGGTGTGAAAAAGTCTCACACATGTGGTATCGCCATACTCGGGATGAGTAGCAGAATATTTTGGGGGGTAATTTTTGCTATGTACATGCTGTGTGTTAGAAATATCTTATAAATTGACCACTTTGTGTAAAAATAAAAGCGTTTTCATTTTCTTTCCACGTTTTTCGAAGACTTGTGAAAAAAAATGAGCCATTCAAAAGATTCATAATGCCTCATAGAATATACGTTGGGGTGTTTGCTTTCCAAAATGGGGTCATTTTGTGGGTAATTACATTGTCCTGGTGCTCCAGGGCCTTCAAAAGTGTAATAGGTCGTTAGGAAATTAGATGTGAAAATTCTGCTCCTAGAATGTATGACGGTGATCCCTGCATGTTGGACCTCTCTATGTGGTCAGGCTGTGAAAAAGTCTCACACATGTGGTACCGCCATACTCGGAGACAGTAGCAGAATGTATCTTGGGGTGTAATTGGAAGTATGCATATGCTGTGTGTAAGAAATAACTTGTTGTTTTGACAATTTTGTGCAAAAAAAAAAAAAAAAAAAAAAAAAATTTCTTAATTTTCCAAAGAATTGTGAGAAAAAAGTACGACTTCAAAAAACTCGCCATGCCTCTTGCTAAATACCTTGGCATGTCTACTTTTCAAAATGAGGTCATTTGGGGGGTATTTGTACTTTCCCGACATTTCAGGGCTTCAAGAAATAAGATAGGCCATCAGTGCATCAGGTGTGATCAATTTTCAATGATTTGCACCATAGTTTGTAGACTCTATAACTTTCACGCAGACCAAATAATATACACGTATTTGGGTTATTTTTACCAAAGATAGGTAGCAGTATAGGTTTTGGCCAAAATTTATGGACAAAAATTACTTATTTGTAAAATTTTACAACAGAAACTAAAAAAAGTGTTTTTTTTCTTTTTTAAATTATGTTGCAAAAAATAAAAAAACCCAGAGGTTCTTAAATGCCACCAAAAGAAAGCTCTATTTGTGTGAAAAAAATGATAACAATTTTGTTTGGGTGCAGTGTAGCATGAGAGAGTAATTGAGATTCAAAGTGTGAGAGCGCTGAAAGCTGAAAATTGGTCTGGGCAGGAAGGGGGTATAAACGTCCTGTAGTGAAGTGGTTAAAGGGGGGTGATTCTTTTCTATACACATTGTATACAGTAAAGCATGCTTGTTCTACTCACTGTGGAACCTAAAGGGTTAATCCTCTGCATTGTGTAAAAAGGTTGTTTTATCCTGTCTTCTCTGATCCTCCCCTTCTTTTTCTGTCCCCAATCCATCTGCTGATAGAACAGAGGCCTGGGAGGCTCTCTGCACATGCTCAGTTTGGAGTGTATTGCTAGAGCGTTTCTTTTGTTTTTTGTTTTTTTCTGGGATGGTGCATGTGATCAGCACAGAGCCCTGTCCAGACGGTCAAGGGTCATGCAGCCCAGGACATTATCAGCACGGCAGATAAACTCACACACTTCAAATTTATTCACCAACTACACTACACTCCTGACAAATTGAACAAAATGAGAGCCGGAGAGTCCATTTCATGTCCCAGGTGTGGTGAGATCTCTGCAAATGTCATACATATGTTTTGGTCATGCCCGGGTTTAATACAGTTCTGGTCTGATCTATTTGACATGCTCGCTGCGAATTTTGACCTCACGGCCCCCAGGACCCCTCCTGGGAGTGTTGGATGAATATGTACACAGGGTACATAAATGTATTATGTTTCGGCTGATCTTTTTCTATGCAAAGAAGATGTTGTTACTCCATTGGAGGACACAGACCTCCCCCATCCTTACTTATCTATGTCGGTTGATCAACCAAGCACTGCCGATCTACAAAGTTATTTATAAGAGTCGGGGATGTGGGAAAAAATTCGCCAAAATTTGGCCAGCATGGCTGGATAGCTCGGTTACAGGGTCAGCAGACCTGACGACCTCACAGGCATCCTCTTAGAGCAGTGGTTCTCAACTCCAGTCCTCGGGACCCCCCAACAGGCCAGGTTTGCAGGATAACTGAAATACATCACAGGTGATATCATTTGCTGCTCAGTAATTGCAGCATTCTAGTCTGCATCTCCCCAAGGTGATCCTGAAAACCTGGCCTGTTGGTGGGTCCCGAGGACCGGAGTTGAGAACCACTGTCTTAGAGGTTGGTCCACAACTCCTCCTTAGGGGTGCAGAGAGCAAACTGGAATGTATGGTTGTATGAGTGGCTGGATGATTGAGGTATGAACGATATATATATATATATATATATATATATATACTGAGTGTAGTTTTTGGAACTGGAGCTGAGTAGTATGGAGGGGAGCTTGCTTTGTTTTGTTTTGTTTATTGTTTTGGTTGTTGTGTTGTTTTGTATCTTATTTTATTTTGTTTACTTATTTTACGAGTGAGTACATATGATGTGTCAGGCCTGGCAGATGTGATACCCACTTTAATAGTGGACCTTAAGGGCTCTGCGTAGCCTATTATTATGCCATGAATGTTAACGGCACTTGTATACGCAGTACTATGCAAATGGTTAATGTTTTGTGTAAGTATTGGAAAAATGCAAAAATAAACACCTTTTAAAAAAAAAAAAGGGTCATGCAGCCTCATACGACAGTCAGAGGAGAATGGGAACTACAAGCTTTAACCAGATTGGTGCAGCGAATGACAGCACAGCCGGGGTGGTGTACATGCACCTAATCCAGCACAGTGGGGCTGTAAATCTGTGGTAGGCGGTCCGCAAGTTTAACCACTTCCCGCCCGCCATATAGCAATATAGCAAAATGACTGCCGGAAAGTGGTTGTATTATCCTGACTGGGCGTCATATGACGTCCTGCAGGATAAGCCGCTTGCGATCAGTGGTGTGGCGTGTCGCATCTCTGATCCCTGTAAAGAGCCTATGACGTGTAGGCTCTTTACCATGTGATCAGCTGTGTCCAATCAGAGCTCCTCACATGGTAATCAGGAGGTGCCATTTATAGGCTTTTCCTCCACTCGTGCTGATAAGGCACAAGTAGAGGTGAGCCGATGGGTCTGCACTGAGAGCAGCCAATCGAGGGTGCCCACTAGAGCCCACCAGTTCCCTTTAAAAATGCCAATCTTTGCCCATCAGTGATAGGCAGCACTGACAGGCGATCAGTGTCATCTATGAGTGCCCATCAGTGCTGCTTATCAGTCCTGCTTATCAGTGCTCATCAGTGCTGCCTATAAGTGCCACCTGATCAGTGCTGCCTCTTCAGTGCCCGTCAGTGCTGCATATAAGTGCCACACCTTCAGTGCCAGTCCTTGCTGCATATAAGTGCTAGCTCATCAGCGCAGCCAGCCTCATCAGTGCTCATCAGTGAAGGAGAAACGTCCTTATTTACAGTTTTATAAGAGAAACAAAGAAAAACATTTTTTTTTTCAAAATGTTCTGTCTATTTTTTATTTTATTTGTAGCACAGAAAATAAAAAACCCAGCGGTGATTAAATACCACCAAAAGAAAGCTCTATTTGTGAGGAAAAAATGATTTAAAAAATTGTAGTTTGGGTACAGCATTGCATGACTGCGCAATTGTGATTCAAAGTGTGACAGCGCTGAAAGATGAAAATTGGCCTGGGCTGGAAGGGGGTAAAAGTGCCCAGCATTGAAGTGGTTAATAATAATAATAAAGAAAATCTATATGAACTCACTATACATTCCCTTTAAAAAGAAAAGATTCAGGAAAGCTTGGCACTAGCTGTGTTTTTTTTTTTTTTCTTAATCTGGCTTCTGGGACCCAGTCGTGGATTAAAACGATCTGTACATGTATATATTGCTCTACGCGTCCCAGCACAGTACAGTGAGTGCTGTTCATCTTAAATACCATATGTTTTGTTTGCCAGAGTGATCCAACTTAATCCAAGATTATCCACATAATGCTGGAATGAGCTGTATTTCTGACATTATCCCCGGCAGAGACCTATCGCCTTGCAGATGTGTGTAAGTGTATAGAAAGGAAGGCTGCAATATGATAGGAAACGGTTAAGCTTGCTGCAGAAGTCAGGGCAGTTTGCCTATTTACACCTGCTTCACCAAGCAAAGATCAAACTGTCAATATTGATTTGAAAGTCAATAGTCCAGACAAAGCAGAGCGGAAGCTCAATGAGGGACAGATGGGAGGCCGTAGCAGGTACTGGACAGATCTTCTACAGTAGGCCTGGTCAGAGGCTTACACTATGGGCCATGTAGACTGCAATTGACACTGATTTGAATATATCAGGTAAGGCCGTCTGTCAAAGATGTTTGCCGCCTCCAGCCCTTGAGGAACTACAAGTGCTGGCATACTGAGACTTCTAGTCCCTACAGGATATCTAAGGCTATTCAATCTCAAGCTTGCAGAAAAAAAACGTGGCTTACGGCTGCTTTATTTTGCTGAATACTTTGTACATGGATTTCCAGGCATGGTAGAGGACGCTGAGGTTTGTCAGTGCCTGCTTGTGTATATTATTGCAGGTATGTTATGGTCTACACCAAGGGGCTCCAAACTTTCTAAACAAAGGGCCGCTTTACTGTCTGCCAGGCTTTAGGGGGGCCTGGGAGGAATGGTGCCCCATCAATAGTGTCAGTGGGAGGAATGATGCCCCATCAATAGGGGGTCAGTGGGAGGAATGGTGCCCCATCAATAGTGTCAGTGGGAGGAATGGTGCCCCATCAATAGTGTCAGTGGGAGGAATGATGCCGCATCAATATTGTCAGTGGGAGGAATGATGCCCCATCAATAGTGTCAGTGGGAGGAATAGTGGCCCATCAATAGGGTCAGTGGGAGGAATAATACCCCATCAATAGTGTCAGTGGGAGGAATAGTGGCCCATCAATAGTGTCAGTGGGAGGAATAGTGGCCCATCAATAGGGTCAGTGGGAGGAAGAGTGCCCCATCAATAGTGTCAGTGGGAGGAATAGTGCCCCATCAATAGTATCAGTGGGAGGAATAGTGCCCCATCAATAGTGTCAGTGGGAGGAATAGTGCCCCATCAATAGTGTCAGTGGGAGGAATAGTGCCCCATCAATAGTGTCAGTGGGAGTAATAGTGCCCCATCAATAGTGTCAGTGGGAGGAATAGTGGCCCATCAATAGGGTCAGTGGGAGGAAGAGTGCCCCATCATTTGTGTCAGTGGGAGTAATAGTGCCCCATCAATAGTGTCAGTGGGAGGAATAGTGCCCCATCAATAGTGTCAGTGGGAGGAATAGTGCCCCATCAATAGTGTCAGTGGAAGGAATAGTGCCTCATCAATAGTGTCAGTGGGAGGAATAGTACCTCATCAATAGGGTCAGTGGGAGGAATAGTGCCCCATCAATAGGGTCAGTGGGAGGAATAATACCCCATCAATAGTGTCAGTGGGAGGAATAATGCCCCATCAATGGGGTCAGTGGGAGGAATAGTGCCCCATCAATAGTGTCAGTGGGAGGAATAGTGCCCCATCAATAGTGTCAGTGGGAGGAATAATGCCCCATCAACAGTGTCAGTGGGAGGAATAGTGCCCCATCAATAGGGTCAGTGGGAGGAATAGTGCCCCATCAATAGTGTCAGTGGGAGGAATAGTGCCCCATCATTTGTGTCAGTGGGAGGAATAATGCCCCATCAACAGTGTCAGTGGGAGGAATAGTGCCCCATCAATAGTGTCAGTGGGAGGAATAATGCCCCATCAACAGTGTCAGTGGGAGGAATAATGCCCCATCAATAGTGTCAGTGGGAGGAATAATGCCCCATCAATAGGGTCAGTGGGAGGAATAGTGTCCCATCAATAGGGTCAGTGGGAGGAATAATACCCCATCAATAGGGTCAGTGGGAGGAATAATGCCCCATCAATAGGGTCAGTGGGAGGAATAGTGCCCCATCAATAGTGTCAGTGGGATGATTGCATATTCGTTTTATTGATATACATTTGTTTTTTTTAAAAAAAAGTTGTTACATATGCACTAAGCAAATTATATCAAAAATATACAGGATAGTGGTAAACGAAACCAAACCCGTATACCCGCCATATCTTAGGAAGTGGGAGAGAGAACTAGGAGTTCCATTACATGGGAATAAGCGCAGAAAGGTCCTTAGTCTAGCCTGCTCTGGGAACCTTTGCACACCTTTGGTGGGAATACATAACGATACAGCCTAAGGTCTGATTCACACCTATGCATTTTTAGTGCTTTTTGCAGATTTGCACTACAGTCCATTTAACATGGTTTCCTATGGAACACGTTCTGTAGTGCAAATCTGCAAAATTCAAGAAGCACTAAAAATGCAATGGTGTGAATCAGTCCTTGAGCCATGGAGTTGATTGTTTCATAGCACGGATAAAACGGTAGCCCACTATAAGAACACGTTAGTTCTGCATTTATTAAATGCAGCTAAAAGCCTGATACCAAGGTTTTGATGAACACCAAGAGTCCTGAGCATGAGAGAATGGGCCTTAAAGACCGGTGGGGTAAGGTCTATTGAAGAAACAATGTATATAGTAGGGGGCTCCCTAGAGAAATATACCATTTGGGGGAAGTGGATGGATCTTTAAAAAAAACTAAGAGGTATATAGATATGTTGAATACCTGATATTGCTGGCAGGCCAGCAAAATTTGCATCACATTAGTCCTTCTCTAATTTTGTCGTTATAGCTATACAAAAACATCTATTGCTAAATTGGGATAATCGTATATGTGGTCATAAATAGAGCACTGCATTTTCTGGCAAGATCAACAGGTATTTTCTGTATATCCTAAAAATGTTCTTAACCTGAAAAATGAAAAGAATGCAGCCATCACATCTAGGGACTGGCACTGTACAATATATTACATTTTTGTTCTCAGGTTTAGTTCTACTTTAAACACTTCCCGCCCGGCGTATTGACAAATGACGTCCGGGCGGGTGGTTCTTTATCCTGATTGGACGTCTATTGACGTCCTCAGGATAATCCGCGATCGCGCACCCCCCGCATCGCAGCGATTGGTGGTGCCGTGGGTCAGTCTGACCCACCGCATTACCGACCGAGGTAAAAGGCTTCCGTGGAAGCCTTTTACCATGTGATCAGCCGTGACCAATCAAGGCTGATCACAGTGTAAATAGGAAGAGTTGTTTATCGGCTTTTCCTCTGCTCAGGTCTGCAGACCTGAGTCCTCTGCTGAGGTCTGCAGACCTGAGTCCTCTGCTGAGGTCTGCAGACCTGAGCAGCGGAGAGCCGATCGGCTGCACGCCTGACGGGGGGGGGGGGGGCTGCGCTGAATGTTTAACAGTGTAGCCCCCCTCAGGATCACCCCACTGGACCACCAGGGAGCCTGCCCAGGACCACCAGGGAGCCCCCCCCCCCGGACACCGCGAGGAGACCGCCCAGGACCACCAGGGAGGGAACATGGAGGCCGCCCAGGACCACCAGGGAGCCCCCATTAGACCACCAGGTAAGGGCAATATAGTGCACTATAGGGATGACACTGTGCCCATATATGATGCCTGTCAGTGCCATCCCTAACAGTGCTGTATGCACCAGTGCCACGTATCAGTGCCCAGTGCCACCTATCAGTGCCGCCTATGAGTGTCCATCAGTGCCGCATATCAGTGCCCGTCAGTGTTGCTTATCAGTGTCGCCCAACAGTGCTGCATATGTGCCCCATCATCAGTGCAACCTTATCAGTGTCACCTCATCAGTGTCAATCTGTACTGCCTCCTCAGTGCCTGTCAGTCTAACCTCACCAGTGCCCATCAGTGTAGCCACATCAGTGCCCGTCAGTGAAGGAGAAAATGTACTTTATACAAAGTTTTGTGACAGAAACAAAGAAAAATGTTTTGTTTTTTTTAATTTTCGGTCTTTTTTTTTATTTATAGAGCAAAAAATAAAAACCGCAGGGTTGATCAAATACCACCAAAACAAAGCTCTATTTGTAGGAACAAAATGATAAAAATGTTGTTTGGGTACAGCGTCGCACGACCGCGCAATCCTCATTCAAATTGCAACAGCACTGAAAGGTGAAAATTGGTCTGGGCGGGCAGAGTTCTAAGTGCCCAGTATTGAAGTGGTTAAACATATGTCTATAGTACTGTTCAGTGCTACATCTTAGAGTATAAGCGTATGCATCTATAAAAGAGCTGCTATTCCTCAACCGAGCTGTATTATTTTAATGGCAGTGAAGAAATAGCAATAGTCCTAGCCTTTCAGTGGAGGTCTTATGCTAGAACTATATATAATGTTTGCCGTGATACCTCACATGTGTGGTGCGAACAGTTTACATATGGGTGTGCGACCTATGTATGCATTTGCTTCTGCAGGGAGGGATGGAGGCACTTTAAAAAGAAAATGTATTACTTATTTTATTTTTTTACACTGTCCTGTTCTTTTTTATCACTTGTGTTCCTATCACAAGAACTGTAAACATTCCTTGTGATAGAAATACGGGATGCCAGGTTCTCTAGAAGACCCCAGATCTCTCATCTACCCTGGAAAGCATAAGATCTGTCTAACCAGAAATGACGTCATGATGTCGCCTCCGACCAAGACCATAGAGACTCATAGAAACCAAACTTTTTTTCGTTAACGCTTAATTGAACAAGCTGAAGTTAGAAACTGATTGGCTACCATGCAGAGCTGCACCAGATTTTGCACTCTTCAGTTTTAGTAAATCAAACCCTGTGTGTCTTTGCTATTGCTGCCTTCTAAGATATATGATGTGGAAATACCATGAGGCTGCTGGAGCAGGGAGAGAATGGGTGTAGGGCCTGACAAAAAAAATGTAAAAAGCAAACAAATGGAAAAATAAATGTTTTGTTTTATATTGCGTCATGGGGTTGGAGTGAAGGGAGGTAATGTGAGTCTAGGAAGTGAAGGTCTGCTTTAGGACCCTTTCACACAAACGTTCCCGGAACGTTCAGGTCCGCCTGTCAGTTTTTTCAGGCGGACCCGAACGGAGCCTCCATGCAGCTCTATGGAGCGGCGGATGTCAGCGGAGACATGTCCACTGACACCCGCCGCTCTCCGATCCGTTCCACTTCCGTAAAGTGTCATGGAGGAAAACCCTATTTTTCCATCCTTCTGTGGATCAGATGACAACGGACAGACGGTCCGTTGTCATTCAATTTGCCATAAGGGACAGCGGCGCTCTGACAGATCCGTCTCTGCAGAGTGCAGAGACAGATCTGTCATCCGTCGACTCAGCGGGGATCAGCGGAGCAATCCCCGCTGAGCAAAATGGACCCCGCACACAACCGTGTCCGTGTGAAAGGGACCTTAGTGTTGGGTTGTGCCTGAAAGAAGTTGAATCATGAACCAAGAATCTTAGGTCTGCTTGTGTCTGAAAGATTAAATTGCTCCTAGTAAATGGGTATATTTACATTTTGAGACTTTCCATTTGTTAGTGAAAGCACGTTTCCTGACTAGAAAGCATTCATTACTCTATGATTACACTAACAGACATCTTCATAAATGGCTGTCTACCCAGAACTGATATTTCTATGATGGGTGGGTCAACCATTACCTACTTTTATTTCTTTGGTAATTTAGTGACAACATCTCTTTGCTTCCTCCTGCTGAATTCTTTACAAACTAAAATAAACTGTAGAATCATACAAATAGTAAGATATACAGTTGTGCTCATAAGTTTATATACCCTGGCAGAATTTATGATTTCTTGGCCATTTTCTGAGAATATGAATAACACAAAAACATTTCTTTCACTCATAGTTCCTGTTTGGCTGAAGCCATTTATTATCACCCGTGTTTACTCTTTTTAAATCATAATGACAACAGGAACTACCCAAATGACCCTGATCAAAAGTTTACATAGCCTGGTGATTTTGGCCTGATAATATGCACGCAAGTTGACACAAAGGGATTTGAATGGCTATTAAAGGTAACCATCCTCACCTGTGATCTGTTTGCTTGTAATTGCAGTGTGTGTGTATAAAAGGTCAATGAGTTTCTGGACTCCTGACAGACCCTTGCATCTTTCATCCAGTGCTGCACTGACGTTTCTGCAGTCATGGAGAAAGCACAATAATTGTCAAAGGATCTGCGTGAAAAGGTAGTTGAACTGTATAAAACAGGAAAGGGATATAAAAAGATATCCAAGGAATTAAGAATGCTAATCAGCAGTTTTCAAACTCTAATCAAGAAGTGGGAAATGAGGGGTTCTGTTGAAACCAAACCATGGTCTGGTAGACCAACTAAAATTTCAGCCACAACTGCCAGAAAAATAGTTCAGGATGCAAAGAAAACCCCACAAATAACTTCAGGTGAAATACAGGACTCTCGGAAAACGTGGTGTGGCTGTTTCAAGATGCACAATAAAGAGGCACTTGAAGAAAGATGGGCTGCATGGTCGAGTCGCCAGAAGAAAGCCATTACTACGGAAATACCACAAATTATCCCGCTTACAATACGCCAAACAGCACAGAGACAAGCCTCAAACCTTCTGGCACAAAGTCATTTGGAGTGATGAGACCAAAATTTAGCTTTTTGGCCACAACCATAAACGTTACATTTGGAGAGGAGTCAGCAGGACCTGTGAAACATGGAGGTGGATCGCTGATGTTTTGGGGATGTGTGAGCTACAAAGGCACAGGAAATTTGGTCAAAATTGATGGCACGCTAAATGCAGTATGTTATCAAAAAATACTGGAGGAACATTTGCATTCATCAGCCAGGAAGCTGCGCATGGGAAGCACTTGGACATTCTAACATGACAATGATCCAAAACACAAGGCCAAGTCGACCTGTCATTGGCTACAGCAGTATAAAGTGAATTTGTTTATTTGGAGTGGTCTCCACATACGTCAGGCCATATTGCGCAGTTCAGCGCCTTCACGACTATCCAAAACAAGAATAAAGTGTTGGATGAGTTCCAGTTTTTCTAGCTTTGTACTGTATTACTAAACATAAAGACAATAGTTCTAGTGAAAATGTCTTTTAAGGCAGGTATATACAGATCTTGTCTGCTGTCAATGTAAATGTTACATTACAACAAAAAGGGTTAACAGCCCATGTTTGTTCATGGTTAATAACAGAGCTCAAGGTAAATATTCTGTTAGGAGCCTAAACTAGAGTTATGCGAAAGAAACATTAATTCAGCGGTTGTTGACCTTTTTACTCCAGAGGAACCAAAGCCACTTTCACATCTCAGGGGTACCCTTACTACATCAAATTAATTGGGGGTCATTGGCAAAAATGCCCCCTTACATTAGTGGTCACTAGGAATAATGCAACCCTTACCATGGTTGTCAGAGTGCCATCCTTTCTAATAGCTGGTGGCTCTGTCAGGTGGTGTTGAATGTGAAAGTATCCAGGCAGATGGGAGGTCAGCCATCTACAGCTCGAGGAACCCCCTAGCAACCTCTTGAGGAACCCTAGAATTCCACTGAACCCTGGTTGAGAATGGCTGCGTTAGTTGCTTCACTGAAAAATAACGTGCATCTTAAGCCAAATCCTCCTTTTTTTTTTTTTTTTTTTTTGGGTTTGAAGAAAATGCAGAAATAGTTAAACATCTCCATTTTTTCCTTTCCTTGCAATCTCCCAATACTGGAAGTCTACCCATTCTGCCTTGTGGAATGGTCACAGATTGTAAAGGACATAATGACTATGATGATCCAGGTAGAACCTGACCAAAATAAATTCAAGGAGGCCTTCTTGACTTGGTCCTGCTGGCAGGCTCACAGGGACTTGAAAAAATTGAAATCCCAACAAAACCCGAAGTCTATTACCTTTCCAACATTTTCAGGGGTTCGTTTCACCTACCTTTTTCCCTTTCTTCCTTCTACGTCCTTCAGATTGTAACTTCTCACTTTTATATGTTGATGCTTTATATTGTGTCCACCTAGATCAGGGGTCTCCAAACGTTCTAAACAGGTGGTCAGTTTACTGTCCTTCAGATTTTATGGGGGGCCTGAGTCTGGCCATTGGGAGTAGAAAAGTCCTGACGTCAGCGGGAAGAAACAAATACCCCATCTTTGGTGTTAGTGGGAAGTATTGTGCCCCAGCTTGAATTGCTTCCTATCATTGGTGTCATTGGGCCCAATTGTTGGTATCATTGGGAGGAATTGTGCCCTATCGTTGGGGTCATAGGGGAGGAATTGTGCCCCTTCACTGGTCTCAGTGTGGGGGAATTACCCCCATTGTTGGTGTCAGTGGATGAAATAGTACCTCATGGGCCAGATAAAAGCATGCAATCTCGCCCCAGGGCCACAGTTTGGAGACCACTGACCTTAGATGTATTATGTATTTCATAATGACCATTGTAATTCCCTGATCCTCCTCCCTTTCCCACTGCCTCTCTTGTTTGTTACCATTTTGCCTTGTATTACATTTTTACCTCTGTATTGACATCCAAAAATAACATTCAAACAAAGATTTATTTGAACATATATGTGACTTCTCAAGCAGTTTTTATGTAAATCTGATGAAGAGGAAATCTGGGAGATGCATACTCTGAAGCAAGTTCTAGAAAGGAGTGGTCTGCAGGAGAGGATGTGGGGACCACTAGTAGCTGATTGTGGTTGCAGAAGAAGATGATGAAAGTGATAAGTGGTTCTGTGGCTCTGCATTGTGGTTTTACAAGATTGCAGTTTTAAAAAAGCGAAACATTTCCAGTTAAAGTCAAAGCGGGTGAGGTTCAGCGTGACACAGGACGACACTAGGCAGAGTTATGCTCTATAGCAGGTGTGTGCATAGACAGAAACAAGCTGAGAAGGGGAAGGAATGGACGTTGGTGGTTACTGAGCAGAGTGGGAACAGAAGCCACTTGTTAGGCTGTGGCGTCAGAGCTAGTAAGTTTACTGTACATTCACTATTGTTCAAGGCATGGCCTAGGGCAGCAGAAACAAGGACCCCATATTCATATTCATGCTAGATGCAAAGCAGCAGACAGATGAACCAGCTCAGATTGTAAGCTCTGCATAGCAAACAGATCTTCTAGTGTCTATGCTGATGATGTAATGTCTACTATGTATTATTGATTACCATCCACTTGCAGCACTTTAGTTCATGATGGCCAACCGCCGATCCTCTCAAATTAATTTTTCAAAGGTTACTCTTCTCTGAACCAGTTTTATCTGTTGGCTTCAGTTTGGTTTTCTGTTTTTCACAAAGAATTCCTGAGTAAGGAGTTTCACAGCCAATATGTTTTCTGAGTGATTAGAAAAATTGTGTAATAGATCAATAAATGGGTTAACGATTACTTATTTTTTGTGCAAATAGAAAGAGATGAAATCTTGATGCTCAGTGCAGTAGTTTGCGTCTAGTTTAATTTATTGTTGTTGCATAAAATTCTTATCCGCATTCTTTATTGTCATGTTTGATAATGTGTTTCCTTTTTTTGCAGACAGTAAAGGCAGGCCGCGGTGACACAGTGCTTGCTGCTCACCATGCCGGGGATTGTTGTATTCCGCCGGCGCTGGTCTGTGGGCAGCGATGATTTGGTGCTGCCAGGAATCTTCCTTTTTGTACTACACAGCACCTGGTAAGTGGTATGGTGATCTGATTCAAATTATACTATTGTCCAGATATTTATTTAACACACAGATTTTGGTATTATACATACATTTGAGTTGCCTAACCTTACCTTACCCTTAAGACATTAGGGTGTCCATATATGCATAGATTTCTTTCTTTCAGTCTGTGGGCTAAATAAAAGAAAACTAGCAGATTCCTCTGTTCACGCTCAACATTATGGATGAACAGATCTGTCCTACTAGCTGTATTCTTATATCCGCGTCAAAATGCCAGAAAAGTGGCTACATGTGATTTGATGGGGCCACTGTTTGGTTGAACATTTTCCACCCAGCTCTGTTGTCAAAAGTTGAATAAAACAGTCGACATTCGTCAAGCTGGGTGATGCCAACGGGAGCACCTACAGGTCACATTTGGTCCAATTCAACAGGAATTAGCTGAATTGGTGTATGTCAGCATTAAAAGGGAAGTATGGGAATGTCTCTCTTTCTTTTTTTTTTTTTTGGATTCAAACTTGCTTAGATGGATGCAGGATTGGTCCGATGCCGCATCTGTTCCCCGCCGATCGCTCAGTTCTCAGAGCTCCGTGAACAGAGAGCTGGTGACCATCAGTCACCGGCTCTGTGCTCTGCCCCCCCCCCCCCCGAACTCACTAAAGCGCTGTGCTGTGGAGGGGACGGGAGCAGCCAGCTCAGGCTCTCGGGGGCTCACTGAGAGGCTGAGCCGGGTGCCGGTCCAGGCATGTGGGTGAATCCCGATCTGGACCGGCTCTGTGATGTCAGCCGACAGAGGGAACTGCACTCCTGTGATCCACAGGAGAAGTACAGCCAAGCAAGCTTTGGCTGTACTTCTCTTTTAAAGGATTTAAAGAATGCCCAAAGCTTTTTTGCTCCTCCGGATCACCGGAGTGCAGTTAGTTCTGCACTCCTGTGACCTGTTTTCTGCCGACTGCGGGCTAAAGTCCGCTGTTGGCTGACATCACTCAGCCAGTCCAGGCGCTGGATCGATCCGCCCAGATTCCTTGACCGGCAGCTGGCTCAAGCGCTCAGTGAGCCACTGGGAGACTGAACCAGCCGCTCTCGCCCCCTCCACAGGCCGGCGCTCCAGTGATTGCTGAAGGGGCAGAGCAGAGACACAGTGACTCAGTCTCTGCTCATAACAGAGGGCAGAACTGAGCGATCAAACTCTGCTGGGGAGTATATATATATGTATATATTTTTTTTTGGGAACCCAAGCTTCTAAGTGTTTTTATAGAGAAAGTAGTTTTCCTATGTAGCCCACACAACCACCCCTACCCCGGATGATGTACTTACCTGAATCAGACAGCTGCCCCCTTAAGAATTTTTAGAGCTTCTAGTTGAAATCTTCCTTTCCCCTAGCCACACCTGCACATAGACATTTGCCAAAAGTCCTGAAATAGAGCAGGAAGGAGTGGTTGGGTACAATTTCTCTTGAAGTACATTCATCCTTGAAAGTGAACCTTTACATTCCACAAACTTGTGAACATAGTGACTATCATAACACATGACTTGAACAATGTCAGAGAAAGCTTTGACATGCGGGATGTTATTGATAGTCTGCTGTCATCTTTTCTATGCTATGTGAGAGGCAAAATGGCAGCCCACAAAGAGGGAATACCAGGGTGTCTCAAAACAGACAGGAGTAGGGTTTTTGTCCACAAATTTTGCACTATTTCAATTTCTATAAGCTCCTATTTGGCAGTGATTTCTGCAAAACATTGGAAAACGAAAGGGATCCTTCAATGGAGGAGGTGCAGATGACCGTCACTCATCTGCCCTCCTCCAATCAGAACACCTAGTATTGAATGAAAAGAATGCAAGACTTTTTGTGAATTAAGGAGATGCACAGTGAACGACCCACTATGGTCAGTGTAGTAGAGCTGGGACAGCAAGATTCTTTGCCGAAAGCTTAGCAGTTGCAGTGGTGTCCTGGATGAATGGAAGTAAGAGTTTTACTTAATGCAGAAGTAGCCAGTAATGGGACACCCACTATGGCTTTTTGACCATATATATGGCTAATGGCAAAAAAAAGAAATGATTCATTTTTTTTTTCATCAGGGGGTAAGGTAGAGGAAGGATGGCAGAGTTTCTTCTATAATATAATTGACATTCATAAGAATTCAGTAAACATTCCAAGCATTGCATACATTTATTAGATGTTACGTAAATTACATACCATCCAAACCACAGCCATTCTAAATGGAAAAGGATGAAACAATCTACCGCCTTCAGAAGTGAAATCACTCTTCAAGTGTTCAAAGACTAACCACCATTCCCCAGTCAACACTCACCAGAATGGATGTCTGCCCTTACAACAGCATGTACGCCTGTGACTTATGTCAGAACTTCCCAGTGTGGGTGCAAAACTTCACAATCCTCTGCATCCAATGACACCTCCAGATGAAACCGAGCTGATATGGATAAAGCTCACCAGGAGCCAGGAATAATCAATAGTGTAGTAGTTTAATAGAACAAAATGTAAAAGCAATTCACACTGAAATAAAAGCAATGCACTTACATAAAATGCTGCTGCCGACCTGGAAGTGTGCAGAGGCGTGACATCACCCCCAGAGACCCCACCCCCAGTAAGACGTTATCAAGGGGTCCTCTGATAATGATTACTGCGCTGTACTTTCAAAGGTTTCCCCGGTTATTTTAACTAATTACACCAGAGGCTTAGAGCATTTTGGATTCCTATGGAACCTCTGTAGTTGGTAAAAAGGCTGCGGTATGTAGTATCCCCTGACAACCTGATCTGTTTAATTAGCCGGTGCTGACTTGTTGAAAGCTTTCTTGTGATTTAACATGCTGCTGTTCAAAAAATATATTTTGCCAATGAAAGTAAATGGTAGGGCTGCAGATTTTTTCTTCCCAAACATGCTGATAGTCGGGAATATAGGGTCATCCTTCCCCGTTACTTACAGTAGGGGCTTGTAAGTACCTTCAGGCAACAAAAATTTTAGCTTGTATTTGCATGCATCAGTATTCCAGCAGGAAAAACAGGTTGCAGCTTAGTAACCCGGAGATGGGCAGAGATAGGAGGAAGTTTTTAATTATAGCCAATGTTGATTTAAAGGAGAAGTACAGCCAAACTGCACTCTTGTGACTCGTTTTCAGCAGACAGCAGGCTGAAGCGGCTGACGTCCCAGAGCCAATCCATGCTGGGAATAGATTGCGACCATATGCTCGGGAACCACCCAGATCCCTTGACTGACACCTTGCTCAGCCTCTCAGCTCCCCGCTGAGAGCCTGAGCCAGACGCTCCCCGCCCCCTCCACAGCTCAGCGCTCCAGTGGGGGCGGGGGGGGGGCAGGGCAGAGAGCCGGTGACTGACAGTCAACAGCTCTCTGCTCACGGAGCACTGAGAACTAAGCGATCGGTAGTGTTTGATCGCTTGGTTCTCAGCCATAGAGAGCTGGTGGGGCTAGATAAGTATGATTCTGAAAGAAAAATCCCCAACTTCTCTTTTAAGTCGTAACATACTTTGGGTGTCCGGACTTGCACTCTATCAGTGTTATCAGCCTTATCAGCCTGAAGAAGGGAGTGACTTCCATGGTGGAATTTGGCAGGATCAACAAGTTAATTCATTTATACAGAGTACAAACACTCAGCACATTTTAATTGCCTGTGAGCACTCGGTGGCATATGGCTTTTTCATTTTTGCCCATACATACTTACAAAGCGGTAGTAAACTCTCTTAACAAAAACGAATGAAATGGTCCCGATATAGCAGCGGTCCCAAACTTTTTTTGGCACCGGGGACCGGCAGCATGGAAGAAAGTTTTGCCAAGGCCGGGGCGCAGGCGGGGTAAGCGATTTTTCGCGGGCAATTTGTTGGGGCAATGGCTGGTGTTAGCGCTTCAATCATCCCAGCACCATGGTTGCCACTTGCCTGCTACCAGATGAGGAGGCCACTTGCCATTGCCTGCCACTTGCCACGTTGCCTGCCACCAGATGCAGATTGTCACTGTTAGCTGCCACCATATGTGGTGGCAGCTGTCCTCATTCTCTCCACAGGCTGTCCTCAGCGCGGATCGCGGGAAAACTGTGGCAGGCGGGTAGAGATGACGTCACTCTCTCTGTCTCTCATAGGCCGCAGCTGCAGTACAGTGAAGAGCAGCGCTGGAGGCCCTTTAAGAAAACAGCGGTGCGGGCAATGAGAGATGATGTCATCTATCTTCGGCCGCCCGCACTGCTGACAGTCTGCTCCGTGGCTCGGCCCTGCTATAGGGGTGCCGAGGCCCATAGGTTGGAGACCCCTGCCATATAGGGTCATACCATAACTAGCACATTATGGCAGACTTGCCTGTCAAGCAGAGCCCTCCAGCGGCACGCTGTCTCCATTTCAGGTGCTTCTATCTTCACCCGGTTTTCCTTCCAGGTTTACACTGTTCATCCATTTGAATGGCCAGGCCGCAATGAAGTCACTCCAAGTCATGTGCATAGGAGTCATGATCACAGTACAGCGCTCCCTGCATTGACGGCACACTCAGTGTGACCTGCATGCAAAGCGAATGGCACATCCGCAGTGATGTAATCGGCTCCTGCCAATGTGAATATCTCCTAAACCTAAATGGCACAAGTATAGGAGATATTCACTGTACCTACAGGTAAGTCGTCTTATAGGGTTACCCGTAGGTACAAGTGAAAAATCTGACTTTTCTATGTTAAGTGAACCTGCCTTAAACCCTTTCTAAACCTAAAAGGTTATAGAAGCTGCCTTCTGTTGCCTCTGATATCTAACAAAGGCCCCATCGTATCCCTTATCCGCTTCCTTCTCAGTGTGGAACTTATGGCCCGGCCATCTACCAGTGCTGTGAATGTGCTTTATAAGACAGCAAGCAGAGGGTGCGGGAGAGTGGGCGGAACTGCTGCAGGTGGGTGGAGCTTGGGTACCAGTTTACATCTTCCATAGAAAGGTGTAAGAAATGTGTGATGGGCACTCAGGAGCATTTTATGGATAAATGATAAATTGCACAGGGTTGTTTTTGGCTCTGCTCTTTGCAAGTTTGTTATTTTTCTAAAAACTGCCCATAAAACGTTGGGTGCTTTTGAGGCGCTAGCGATGCGCTTTTTTAAGGTCATGTGGCTTTTGAAGCGCTTCCCATTCATTTCAATGGACAGGGGCATTTTTGAGGTGCTTTTTTAGGGCCATTTTCACACGGAGGCGGTTTTCAGGCGGTTTAGCACTAGAAATAGCCTCTAAACAACGCCTGAGAACCGCCTCAAATCTCCTGCCCATTCTTCTCAGTGTGACTCTTCACAGTGGGGCAGTGCGCCTGTGGGGGACATTCACAGAACTCCTGTAAGCAGCATCTTTGGGGCGGTGTGGGAGCTGTGTATACACCACTCCTACACCGCCTGCCCATTGAAATGCTGAAACGCCAGCAAAGCACTTCGGCAGCTGCGCTACACTGGCACTTTAACACCTTTTTAATTCCCTTGGGAGGGTTAAAAGAGCACCGCTACCGACGCAAAAGCGGTGCTGCAGTGCTGTGAAAACGGGGCGCGCTGCACTGCTTTGCAGTGTGAAAGTGGCCTAAGTGCCCCAAAGATGCTGCTTGCAGGACTTTTTTCACCACCCTGCCAGCACACTGCCCCAGTATGAAAGCATCCAATGAAATGAATGGGAAGAAATTTTCAGGAGCTTTTCAGGCGCTATTTTTTTTCAAACGCGCCTCAGTGTGAAAGGGGTCTTACTTGGTTGTGTGGACAACCCAATGGTTATTGTTACATGGAGAAGTCCTAAGACCCCTTTCACACTGGGGTGCTCGAAAACTGCCCATAAATCATCTTGTGTTTTTGTGGTCCTTTTGAGGCGTTTTTTTTTTAAGTCACGTGACTCAAAAGAACTATTTTCGGGCTCTTTTGACACGCTTCACTTTCATTTCAATGGACAGGTGCATGTTTGAGGCGCTTTTTTTAATCACTCCACGCATGTTCCAAAGATGCTGCTTGCAGGACTTTTTCACCACCCCGCCAGCACACCGCCCCAGTATGAAAGCATCCAATGAAATGAATGGGAAGCAATTTTCAGGAGCTTTTCGGGCGCTATTTTTTAGCACCAAAGTGCCCTAATGTGAAAGGGGTTTTACTTCTTGGTTGTGTGGAAAACCCAATGGTTATTGTTACATGGAGAAGTTCTAAGACCCCTTTCACACTGAGGCGCTCAAAAACTGCCCATAAAATGTCTGGCGTTTTTGCGGTGCTTTTGAGGCGTTAGAGGTGTGCTTATTTTAAGGTCACGTGACTCAAAAGAACCATTTTCAGGCGCTTTTGAAATGCTTTTCATGCACTTTTTGGCTGCTTTTGAAAAGCTTTCCATTCATTTCAGTGGACTGGGGCATTCGCTCCAGACATGCTCCAAAAATGCAGCTTGCAGGACTTTTTCACCGCCCCGCCAGCACACCGCCCCAGTGTGAAAGCATCCATTGAAATTAATGGTAAGCCGTTTTCAGGAGCTTTTCAGGCGCTTTTTTTCTTAGTGCAAAAGAGCCTGAAAAGTGCCTCAGTGTGAAAGTGGTCTAAGTAATTCTGTTCTATTCTATTCCATCAAACCTTACTCCTTTATTTTCTTATATGCCTGGTGTAGTATATTCTTCATTAAGGACAGCACTATGAGAAAATCATACTTGGGTACACTGTGGTTTGGTAGATTGTATTCTAATGATGCAAACAGGAAACATACAGCAAAACCGGCCATTTCCAAATCTAGTGAAGGTCACTGAGATTTACAGAAGTGAATCATTTTTTATTAACTTTTATCCTTTTTGCATTGTACAATGGTGGTCTTGTGTGAGTTTGGCCTTTGCTCTTGTGTCTGTGTTTGGATGGCACATACTGTACTTGTATGTCAATGTTTAATAGCAGGAATTTGCTTTCAGCCAGTGTTCATTGCCTCTTGCACAAGGCCACAACAGGGCTTTACTGCATACATCTGGGCATATTTCTCTGCCCGGGATTGACGGGTGGATCATGCAGCCACCCTGTGCAAATCAATGACAGGCTGACTAAAGCTGTGGCTGTACAAGTAATATAAGCTACTCAAATTGTTAATTTGTGCACCAAGATTTAAACACCGTCCCAAACCCAGACCCTT
This sequence comes from Glandirana rugosa, assembly GCA_018402905.1. Lineage (NCBI taxonomy): Eukaryota > Metazoa > Chordata > Amphibia > Anura > Ranidae > Glandirana > Glandirana rugosa. The sequence continues at coordinate 1,940,341 of BLSH010311025.1, forward strand.
TGCGTTCGGGGCAGTGCATAATTCCCTGATGTACACAATAAGATTTGTTCCCTAAAGCAGCTGCTTCAGCTAGCCTGTCATTGATCTGCCCACCTGGCACTCCTGGGCATAGAAATGCACTGCAATGGGTGATGAGCGGAGGCCTTTAACTTCATAAAATATTTTTAGGTACAGTATCTCACAAAAGTGAGTACACCCCTCACATTTTTGTAAATATTTTATTATATCTTTTCATGTGACAACACTGAAGAAATGACACTTTGTTACAATGTAAAGTAGTGAGTGTACAGCTTGTTTAACCACTTACCAACCGGGCCCCTTTTTTACATTTGTTGGTTACTAGCTAAAAACATTTTTTTTGCTAGAAAATTACTTAGAACCCCCAAACATTATATATTTTCTTTTTTTAAACACCCTAGAGAATAAAATGGCGATCGTTGCAATACTTTTTGTCACACGGTATTTGCGCAGCGGTCTTTCAAGCGTGATTTCTTTGGAAATATTTTACTTTTTTGAGTTAAAAAATAAGACAACAGTAAAGTTAGCCCAATTTTTTTGTATATTGTAAAAGAGGATGTTACGCCAAGTAAATAGATACCATACATGACACGGTTGAAAATTGTGCGCACTTGCGGAATGGCGACAAAGTCCGGTACATAAAAATTACCACAGGCGACGCTTTAAAAATTTTTATCGGTTACCAGGTTAGAGGTGCAGAGGAGGTCTTTTGCTAGAATTATTGCTCACACTCTGGCGATTGCGGCGATACCTCACATGTGTGGTTTGAACACCGTTTTCATTTGTTGGTGCAACTTATGTATGCGTTTTCTTTGCTGCACTAGCTCGCGGGGACGGTGGCGCTTTAAATTTTTTTATTATTATTTATTTATTTATTTTTAACACTGTTCCTTTAAAAAAAAAAATCGGATCACTTTTATTGCTATCACAAGGAATGTAAACATCCCTTGTGATAGTAATATATGGTGACAGGTACACTTTTTGGAGGGCTGGGGGGTCCCTCCTTTGCACTTCACAGTATACAGATCGCCAAAAACGGCGATTCTGAATACTGTCATTTTTTTTAAAATTGGCGCCGTTAGTCGCCGAGTAAACCGGAAGTGACGTTGTGACTGTGCCGTCCCTTCAGAGCTCCGTGCTACAGTATAACGTCATTGTGGTGCAGCCAATTAGAAGGCCTGAGGACGCGAACCCAGAAGGAAGACCTTGTGAAGATGGAAGCCCTGTCAGCGGTGACAGCTTGCTGCAGGAGAGCTTAGTTCTAAGTTAAGCATTTCATTATGTGCTAGTATGCGATGCATACTAGCACATTATGCCTTTACCTTGCAAGTTGAAAAAAAAAAATAGGCTGCGGTTTATTACTGATTTAAATGTGGCTGCATTTGTTTCCTTTTTTAGTCTTTTTTTTATTTTATTTTATTTTCAGCTGATGATCTGGCCAGTAATACACTTCCTGTCTTAGGGTTTGTTTACATATATGACCAGGGGGTGGTAAAACCAGGCAAATGAGCCGCATTCTTATCGCTCGCCTGAACAAGGTCACACTCAACCACGGGTTGGAGGAAAGAAAATTGCTTGATTCCCTCATCAACACATTCATTGTAGATGGAATCCCACCCGCAGAGCTATTGTATTAATATATGCAGTCATCGCATGAGAAAAATCTGTCAGGCTGGTTGCAATGAAGTCAATGGATCAACTTCTGTACAACCAGCTTGCCCATACATGGATTGAAATTCCAAAGACATGCTGGTAGGTTAATTGGCTCCTGTCTAAATTGGCCCTAGTAGATGTATGAATGTGAGTTAGGGCCCTTAGATTGTAAGCTCCTTGAGGGTAGGGACTGATGTGAATGTACAATATATATGTAAAGCGCTGCGTAAATTGACAGCGCTATATAAGTACCTGAAATAAATAAATAAAAATAAATTTGGCCGGCTCCTGTTGAACCAGTCCAATTTCAATCCATCTATGGCCGGGCTTTGGTCTTGTCTGTAAACTTCCAAAGTTGTCCAAAATAATCACTCAGTTTCCAGGTTGTAGAGGAAATACCTGTAATCTCCATGGTGTAAGAAAGCTATTAATACTACTATTGGCAGTGTGTTTGCTAAGTGTAACTTAATTGCCAATACTAGCATTAATAGCTTTTTTACACCATGGAGATTGCAGGTATTTTATTTTGCTGATTCTTCACATTATTGTGACTGCTCCACTAATTGCAGCTATGTGAATACTGTGCTCTTTGTTTTCTTCCAGGTTTGTAATCCTCTCTGTGGTCCTCTTCGGTCTGACCTATAACCCCCATGAAACATGTTCCCTGAACCTGGTGGACCATGGACGGGGGTACCTGGGCATTCTGCTCAGCTGTATGATTGCAGAGGTTGCCATCATCTGGCTGAGTATGAGAGGAGGAATTCTGTACACCGAGCCCAGGGACTCCATGCAGTATGTGTTATACGTGCGGCTTGGTAAGTGAGCCCTACATCTTTTTATTTGCCATAAGGGAAGCAGACGCTGGTTTCACCTATATATTCTTTATTCCCTGTAGCAATTCTGGTGATTGAGTTTGTTTACGCAATCGTGGGTATTGTCTGGTTGGCTCAGTATTACACATCCTGCAATGATGTCACAGCGAAGAATGTTACACTTGGTAAGTACATCCCAGGATCTTATATGGCTAGTTTTTATTGATTGTGTGCTTAAAGGGGAGCTAAACTCTCTCAATCAACATTGACCGTTTTAATCCTTATGCTGCCAGCATTAGTAAATAGTTGGAACGTTATATTATATTTACTTGTCATGCAATTTGACAGTTCCAAATCGCATGACAAGTCGCACCCCATTGCCGGCAATGGAACGGTTTATATTGCCGCAACTCGCAATGTCGCACAGCGATTATGAAAACGTTTCCTGCACTTCTTTTTAGTTGGCATAGACTTTTGTTAAATGAAATCGGCAATGCAAGTCGCACTGATGTGCGGCTTAAAATCATGCTGAAGTAGCGAGATTTCAAAGCCGCACCGGTGTGAACGGGGGCTTAAAGGGGTTGTAAAGGCAGAAGGTTTTTTTATCTTAATGCATTCTGTACATTAACCACTTGCCGACCGCCGATCGGCATCTGACGGCGGCAAAGTGGCTCGTTCCCGCAAATCGCCGTCATACGACGGCGGCTGCGGGAACGAGTTTACTGTGTCCAGGGGGGGCCAGGGAGCGGGTGCGGCGGCTTCGATTGCCGCCGGCTACCCGCGATGGCCCCCCCAGAGCGAGTGAGCGGAGGTCCGTGTTTGGAAGACGGAAATGTTGGGGAAATTCGGGGGCAAGTGTGGCCACGCCGAAACTTTAGAGCGATGAAGTCGTACTAAAATTCGGCGTGTAGTCACGCTGAACGTAACGGCTAAAGTAAATTGTTTTCAGATACGGTTGATTTTTCTTCACGTCCTTTGCAAAAGTATTAGCGACACGCTGTAACGCTCAACGCCGTTATATTTGGCAAGGTAACGGCCGTTACCCCACGCTGAA
>BLSH010311025.1:1943887-1955335 GCA_018402905.1 Glandirana rugosa
ATTTTTACGTGACTAATGACACATTTACGGTAACCGTCACTTCCCCAATTGGACGTCCCCCGCGAGATTCCCAATTGATACAAGGGACCCGCACAAGATTGACATACCCCCTGACGGGATCGACCCCTTCCCTTCACCAGTCTCGGCGCCGTCATACGACGGCGGCTGCGGGAACGAGTTTACTGTGTCCAGGGGGGGCCAGGGAGCGGGTGCGGCGGCTTCGATTGCCGCCGGCTACCCGCGATGGCCCCCCCAGAGCGAGTGAGCGGAGGTCCGTGTAAGTAAACACGGACCTCCGCTCTGTGTGAGGGGGAAGGGCTGTGATCACAGCCTTCCTTTACGTGAAGGCTCTGACCACTTCCCTTCCCCAGCTAGGGCAGTCCCCCATACAGTTAGAACACGCCCAGGGAACATAGTTAACCCTTAGAGCGCCCCCTGCAGGTTAACCCCTTCACTGCCAATGGCATTTACACAGTAATCAGTGCATTTTTATAGCACTGATCGCTGTATAAATGCCAATGGTCCCAAAAAAGTGTCAAAATGTTCCGACATGTCTGCTGAAATATCGCAGTACCGCAAAAAATCGCAGATCGCCGCCATTATTAGTAAAAAATAAATAAAAAATAAAAACCCCAAAAATGAATTCTCATCATCCGTAAACGCGACCACTTTTGCGCAAACCAATCAATAAACGCCGATTGCGATTTTTTTTTATCGCAAATATGAGGAAGAATATAAATCGGCCAAAAACGGTGAAAAAAAAATGTTTTTTTATATTTTTTTTTTGGATTTGTATTTTAGCAAAAAGTAAGAAATTTGAGTTTTTTTGCAAAATTGTCGCTCTTCTTTTGTTTATAGCGGCGATCAGAGATGAAGCAGCAGTGATCAAATACCACCAAAAGAAAGCTCTATTTGTGGGAAAAAAAGGACGCAAATTTTGTTTGGGTACAACGTCGCACGACCGCGCAATTGTCAGTTAAAGCGACCTAGCGCCGAATCGCAAAAAGGGCTTCGGTCCTAAAGCTGGAAATCCTTCCGGGGCTGAAGTGGTTAAGATAAAAAACCTTCTGTGTGTAGCAGTCTCCCCAGCACCCCCCCTAATTAATTATCTGAGCCCCTTCTCTCTGCAGCGATGTCCACAATCCCCTCAGCTGTCCAGTACACTCCTCCTGATTGGCTGAGACACAGAAGTGGTGCGGTTGTTTCCTGCGGCTGTCAAAGTCTGTCAGCCAATCAGGGAGCTAGGGGGCGGGGCCATGTCAGGGCTCCATGTCTGAATGAATACACAGAGCTCTGACACGACTTGGGTGCCCCCATAGAGAGCTGCTGGCTGAGGGGGCACTCAGATGAGGGAGGGGCCAGGAGAGCAGAAGAGGGACCCGAGAAGAGGAGGATCCGTGCTACTCTGTGCAAAACCAACTATACAGAGGAGGTAAGTGACATGTTTGTTATTTGTTTTTTTTTTTTTAAAAAGCGAGCCTTTACAATCACTTTAAACTGTATTTCTACTTTTGTTCAGTTATTTCCCCGTTTCTAGGCCTAGACAAATGATGTCATACATCCCAGGAGTCTTTAGGAGGGGATGAGAGGTTTTCTCAGCCTGGCCTGAGGGCACTTGGATTCCAGGAAGTAAATGCTATGTGAATCTTCTGTCCTTACCAAGATGGCATTGGCTAGCAATGTAGGGGGTGATTTTTTTTTTTTTAGCAAAATAAAGCTCCGACTTAGAAAAGGTTCCTTTCTACTTTGGGGGTGACTACATTGACTTCTATTGCAGAAGTCGTTTGCAAGCCACGCTGAAGTCGCGCTGTGTGGGGCAGCTCAGAGTCGCCCCTGAAGTCAGACCTCCCCTGTGTGAACCGGCTCTAAAGAAGACAAATCCAGATGCCTGAACATGTCTAAATACTGGGGCACACCGACCGCCAATCCTGTTACTAAATAGAAGCCATCTTACACACAGTAGTAATCTACCCAAATATGTTTAGCCCTTTTTGCTTTGTTGAATAGAGTAGGGAAGGGTTAACACCTCTGCCAGTTTTTTTTTCTGTGTCCTCATTTAGCAATGTTTAGCGCATTACCTGTCCCAGGTGGCACCAGTAACTGGAACACACAGGGACAAAGAAATTTAAAGAGAAATTCGGTTCCAACACTTTCTCATTCTTTTATTATAATTCTAGTGGGAGATTAAAGTAATACATAGGAAAAATGATTATAGATTTTGATTTTACTGTGTTCTTTGGGGCTGGGAAAAAGGAGAGCTGAGTGAACCTGTTCAGGGGAAAATCACAGTTTCATATTAAAGCTGGACTCCGGACAAACAAGCAACTGAGATATATATTTATGAACTGACTTAATTGGCAAAATGTATTTAATTCTGTTCAGCCAGCTTGTTATTCAGGCACCTGCTATAATACAGCATAGCCTTGCATCGGCTTGTTTGCTTTTCTATGTTACATATAAGTAATAGTTTGGTCAACAACTCCTCTTCATACTAGCTGTATTTAGAGTGGTTGTAAATGCTTACATAGCAAGTGACTGGCCTCAGGTAATACACTGAAATGAAACAAATACTCCTGCATAAGTTGTACCTGTTTATCTGCAGCCATCTCTATCCACAGTGTACCGTTTACATAGCATTTCTGATGGTCAGAAGACGGGGGTGGGGATCTGAAGTCACACACTGCACAGCATAGAGCAGGGAGCTGAGTGTAATGTGGGACCTTAGTAGAGGGAATGGACATACCCCCCTCTACGCAGTCCGAAAAGCAAATGTGCACAGCTGTGGTTGTCAATCACAGGCTGGGTGCTTGAGCTCCCCTCCTGTTCCCCTGGATCTCTTGGAGTGGGCATAACCTGTGTGATTACAGATAGCAGAGGACAGAGACAGCAGACAAAAATCATAGCTTTGGGTTGAGGCAAGTACACACTATAGAGCAGGGGTGTCAAACTCAATTTAATAGTGGGCCGCATCAGCATTATGGTTGTCTTTAATGGGCCGGTTGTATCTCCAAGACTATATAAACACACCTACACTTTATCATAGTAAATAATTATCGATTATTACCGGCCTTAGTGATAATTTAAGACTAGCCCCGTACACATGGTGCGAAGGTCCTACGACCGGACGTCCAAAATGGTATGTTGGCTGTTGTGTCGTGCGACGAGCGTATAACGAGGAAGTTCAGGTGAATGTGATTTGTGAATTAGGACTGTAGGTTTACACGAACTGACACTTCCGAGCATTCCTGACTGCTGAGCATGCGTGTTTTGCATGTACAGCTTTGTTGGCCCAACTTCTCTGTACACACGGTACAACGGTCGTACGACCACTTGTTGTACAACCAAAGTTTTCTAATTTGCTCATCCGACTTCTGTTGTACAACTGTTGTGCGACAGCTGTTGTAATCGCACGTACTAACGGTCGGATGATCGTACAACAAGCTGGTTGTACGACCGTTGTCTGAGGCTTTACAGTGAGCTGTGAAGGACAGCTGCAGACCAGCATGGGGCCCACTCACACTCCTGAAAAGCAGCGTCGCACACCGCTGGTATCATCCACAAGAAACTTTACTAGAGACTGCTCAGACAGAACATGGTTCTGCTATGGTATTCTGTCAATAAAGTTTCTTGTAGATGACACCAGCGGTGTGTGTGACCCTCCTTTTCAACTGGCATAAAATTGTATTATTCTCATAATAATTATAAGCAGATGTCCAGGGCACCCTACCCCCCCCCAACATCAGATGTCAACAGCCCCCCACCATCAGAAGACAAGAGTCCCCCATCCTTCCTCACATCATAGTGCACTCCCCTTACTTTGTGCAACTGCCAGGAAGATGCCGGAGCTGGGAGGCAGAAAGTTCAGGGTCTGGAGGAGGACCAGGGGAGGGCTGTAGTCAGCTGCCAGAGTCCCCTAAATGCTGAGACCAGGGGAAGGCGTAGATGAGGGGTTGCTGCAGCTGAACAGAGAGCCACTCTCTACCCTCCTCTTTGCTGCTGACTGTTAAGACAAGGTGGGGGTAGGGATGAAGTGGGCCACACGTAATGGCCTGGTGGGCCAGATTCGGCCCTTGTTTTTGACGTGCTATAGGAGGATGTGCTGTGTTCCTTTTTTCATTGCAGTGGTTTACACATGTTGCAAAAGAAGTGGTGCATTGCCAGCTATTGTATTCAGACTGCACCTGCGGCTGCCTGAATATTTGAACTGTGACTTCATCAGCCAACAATTTTCTACTTAGCTCCTTCGATTTTGAAATCAAACTTTGTTAAGCTCGGTGATGCTAAAAGTGCTGCCCATGGCTCAAATTTTGACCAATTCAGCAGGATTCACCCCAAATTCAATCCACCTATGGTCAGCTACTTTTGTATACGTGTTACCAGGGCTGTGCGTCAATAAATAAGGTTGTGAGAAAGTTAGATGTGATGTCAACCAGTGGTTTAAAATTGGAAGAAATTTGAATTTACAGAAGGATGGCCATATAGGATTTGTAGGAAGCTTTCATTTTTTCTTTCTTCTTATTACCTGTTTGACAAGCATGTATTTGTCATTACATCACATTGTCGGTGTGAGATATATGGAATTCTCCCATAGCCTAATGTGTTGGCGTAATGGCTGCATGCATACTAGTAGGTGAAGCTTCATTTCACATGCAGTATGGTAATGCACTACAACCTTCAGCAAGGTATGTTGCCGTGTGGTTCTAGATGGGTAAATAAACTGGCTTTTAAAGTAGCTAAAAAAAAAAATAGGGTGGAGGGGGGAATTAGTGGCACATCCCTGTGCACATCAAAATTGGGGGAAAAAAGAAAAAAGCTACCATTTGGGACTTTAAAGACACAGCATTAAAATATTCCTTCTTTATTAATAGATAACATATATAAAAGCAATATGCACTCACCGGCCACTGTATTAGGTACACCTGTTCGATTGCTTGGTAACACAAATTGCTAATCAGCCAATCACATGGCAGCACCTCAGTGCATTTAGCCATCTAGATGTGGTGAAGATGACTTGCTAAAGTTCACACTGAGCAGCAGAATGGAGAAGAAAGGGGATTTAAGTGGCATGGTTGTTGGTGTCAGACAGGCTGGTCTGAGTATTTAAAAAACTGCTGATCTACTGGGATTTTCACACACAACCATCTCTAGGGTTTACAAAGAATGATCAGAGAAAATATCCAGTGAACGGCAGTTGTGTGGAGGAAAATGCCTTGTTGAGGTCAGAGGAGAATGGGTAGACTGGTTTGAGATGACAGAAAGGCAACAGTAACTGAAATAACCACTTGTTGCAACCAAGGTATGCAGAATACCATCTCTGAATGCACAACACATCGAACCTTGAAGCAGCTTGGCTACAGCAGCAGAAGACCACACCAGGTGCCACTCCTGTCAGCTAAGAACAGGAAACTGAGGCTACAATTTGCACAGGATCACCAAAATTGGACAATAGAAGATTGGAAAAATGTTGCCTAGTCTGATGAGTCTCCATTTCAGCTGCGACATTCAGATGGTAGGGTCAGTATTTGGCGTAAACAACATGAAAGCATGGATCCATCCTGCCTTGTATCAACGGTTCAGGCTGGTGGTGGTGGTGTAATGATGTGGGGGATATTTTCTTGGCACACTGTGAACCCCGTAATAAGAATTGAGCATCGTTTAAATGCCACGGCCTACCTGAGTATTGTTGCTGACCATGTCCATCCCTTTATGACTACAGTGTCCCCATCTTCTGATGGCTCCTTCCAGCAGGATAATACAGCACAAAGCTCAAATCATCTCACCACTGGTTTCTTAAACATGACAGTTAGCTCACTGTACTCCAATGGCCTCCACAGTCACCAGATCTCATCCAATAGAGCACCTTTGTGATGCGGTGGAACGGGAGATTTGCATCATGGATGTGCATCCAACAAATCTGCAGCAACTGTGTGATGCTTTTATGTCAATATGAACCAAAATCTCTGAGGAATGTTTCCAACATCTTGTTAAATTTATACAACGAAGGATTAGGCTGGATTCACACCAATGCATTTTTAGTGCTTTTTGCAGATTTGCACTACAGAACGTGTTCCATAGGAAACCATGTTGTATGGACTGTAGTGCAAATCTGCAAAATGCAAAAAACACTAAAAATGCATAGGTGTGAATCCAGCCTTAAAGAGGATTTCTGAAAGCAAAAGGTGGTGCAACCAGGTACTAGCAAGGTGTACCTAATAAAGTGGCCGGTGAGTGTATATTTTTTTTCGTATTCTACATAAACTTGTAAGATATCCAAATAGTGCCATTAAAAATCAACTTCTGATCAGATAATATATGCATATCATGGAATATTGATGTTTTGTGGACTGACGCATTTCATGCACATTATTCACTTCTTCAGGAGCCAGCAGTGTACAGTATTGTTCACAAAACTATCTAAACAGAAACCTAGTAATAATAAATATAACATGGTATGTATTAGGTTGTCACCCTGGGTGGAGAACTGGCTTTTAGTTGGCAGAAGGAAGATCTGATGTTTTCTAGTAATTCAGTAAGCACATGCCAGGCTGTACAATCTGTAGTTGGTAAGTTGCGTTGTGAAAATCTAATGATAGTACAAAGTTGCTGTATTTATTTTATGATGTGTGGGTATATCTGCACTGACCGGTTCTTCTTTTTCCTTGTATAATTGTGTTTTTATTGAATAATTCTTCTCCCACAAGGGTGTTTTTCTTCTGCAGACTGCTCATAGTCTTTGTGGTTGTATTTTTGCAGGGATGGTGGTATGTAACTGGGTAGTCATACTCAGTGTCTGCATCACGGTACTTTGTGTATTTGATCCAACCGGAAGAACATTTGTGAAGTTACGAGCAACAAAGAGAAGGCAAAGGAATTTGCGCACATACAACTTGCGGTGAGAAAGAACTCTTATTCATCCTTAAATGTTTTAGCGTTCCCTATAGGTTTACAGTTCCATTGTCTTCTGCACAGTGTAGCTCATTCTTCAGTATACCCACCTGAATAATCCCTTCTCTCATAGGCACCGTCTGGAAGAAGGCCAAGCCAGCAGCTGGACTCGTCGTCTGAAAGTCTTCCTGTGCTGCACTCGCACTAAAGATTCTCAGTCTGTAAGCTTACAAATGCCATGATTACTTTAACAGATTGGTTAATGCTGCATCTGTATATCCTAGTGCAGGGTTCTGATTCTTCCATATCAGAAGAAATTGCACATTCAAATTTGTGAATGCTTTAAAATGCATATACAAATGAGGTTTTAGACCACTTTTTTTCCTTCATTGGAGTGCTAAATGCTTATAGGGAAAATGTAGAGAATGCTTAGTGGGAAATGTATGCAAATAAGCCACCATAGGGGAAAAAAACACTGTTGGGTAATTGGCACAGAAGTGGTGTTTGGAATAGTCTAGGCAATGCTGCTTGGAAAGATTTGCAAATAATCCTCTGCAGACCAAGAACCCATTTCCAAATAATAGCAACTTTTCATTGCGTGTTAAAAAAAAATTGATGGGTATTGGTATTTGTATTGCAACATTTGCCCTCTGTGATGTTACCCAGTATTGCAGTTCAGAGAATCCATAACATACACTAAGACCCCTTTCACACCGGGGTGCGTTACAGGCCCTAAAAATAGCGCCTGTAAAGCGTCTTCCCATTCAACCCAGTGTGTCCTTTCACACTGGGGCGGCTAAGGGCGGTGCGCTTGCAGGAGTAAAATTAAACTCCTGCAAGCATGATTTTCATGAATGTGGGCAGCGGTGTATTCACCGCTCCTCCACCGCCCCTGCAATTGGATTGAATGGGAAGCTCTCCCGTAGCGGCTGTACACCGCTCCGGGAGCGCCGAGCGCCAGCACTTTTAACCCCTGTTTAACCTCTTATGGGGGGGTTAAAAGTGCCGTGCTGCCGCCCGTATAGCGGCGCCTTAGCGGCGGTTTACCACTGACGATCGGATGGTCTCAGTGTGAAAGGTGCCTTGGTGGTGAAAGGAGTTTTAAAAGATGCCTCGTATATCACTGAATGGTTATTGCATCCCTGTTCCCCATCATTAGAACAGAGGGGTTGCAGTCTTACATTCTACCTACAGTATCATAAAGCCTAGGTTCACACCACAGCAGTGGGATTTAGCCCTGGTGCACATTGATGCTACTTTGAAATCACTGCTACTTCACTCAAAGTAGCAAGGTCAGCTTGATTTCAGGTGTTACTTGATAGACTTCATGCACAGATGTCTATTGAAATCGCATCTGAAATCGGCAAAAGTAGTGCAGGAACTACTTTTGCAGATTGGTGCGGCGCTGAAAAATCGGCGTCGCACCGATTGGAACAGTGCCATTGCTGCCAATAGGCTGCGACTTGTCATGATTTGATCTCTCAAATCGCATGACAAATCACTCCAATGTGAACCTAGGCTTTGGTCCAGTTTTCAATGCAATTTTCTAGTGCAGCTGCAGTGCGCGTTGGTGGCTGGATACATTTTTGCCGCAAGTTTTTACTACTGCGACTCATCCCGTCTGTCAGCCAGCAGTAATGAGTCACTGGTTGTTAAGTATCTGGCACCTGCTGGTTTCCTAACAATGGTGAGTAATCCTGCTGTCAGCGGGAGCTGTCTCCTAACAACCAGCACAAAGTGGAGCAAAAAGAATGCAGATGCAATTTTGATGCATGTCCATTGAAGTCTATGGACCACAAAATCGCACTGCATCGCACCAAACTCACACAGGACCCTTTTCAAAGCAGTTGTACTGCATATGTGTGAATGGGCTTCATTGAAACTGATGTTATTTCACTTGTCATGCGATTCAATGCGTTCCAACTTGCATTAGAAGGCACATCCGTGTGAACCAGGCCTAAAAATGAATATCGGTATTATAGCTTGTCTGTCCAGATATAAAGGTACTTTTTGATTCTTGCTTTGTCTGAAAGGATGGATCATAAAAACAAATCCTCAGGCTAACCAAAAGTACACATGTGACACTCCTATATCTGGATAATAGTTTTACTGAGTTTTATATAGGAACTGCATTTTAAAACATGTTGGACCTTTTTATTTACACAGGGAAAACAAGCTGCTTCGCAAATATATCCTGTCAGCACGGGCTCTTCTTTCCCCATGCCTTAAAAGCACAGGTCCACTTAGAATAAACATATTTGTGTTTACACTCAGCCAGCCTGTCTGTGAACTGTACCGAAAGACCACTACATGTTTCATTAAAGCTGAACGCCAGGCATTCAGCCACTCTGTAAAATGTGCCGGCATGCTATATGGTAAGTCCAGCAAAGTGCATGCCATCTTGTGGACTTATCTCTTTAATTTACATCTGACAGGTTTATGGAGCTCCGGGAGCAAAGCTATCCCAACACTCCCAGAGCTTTGATAAGAGAGAAGCTGCTCTCTTATAAAGCAGCTTCTGTGCCTGCCCCTCCCCTCTGCTGTTCATTCACAGAAGCCTTTGTATTTTGTGAATGATAGATAGCAATGTGTGATTGAGCAGGGAGAGAGGAGTGGTGGGCAGTGTCTGCATGCAAAGCTGCCGTAGCTGAGACCGGAAGGTCCAGTGTTGGTGCATCAAAAGTATAGAGATGGCTATGCTGCCATCGCTCAGTAGAAATAAAAACTGTAAATTAAAGAGATAAGTCCACAAGGTGCATGAACCTCGTTAGATTTAACTCCTAGTAAGCCAGTACGTTGTACAATGTGGCTGAATTCCTGGAGTTCAGCTTTAAATATCTTCAATTTTAGACTCCAAAATGGCGATGCCTTTACTTCCCTACCCTCATCATTGGAGAAACTGATTTCAAACTGGTAAGAGAAGGGTGGTCCTTCATATGAAGCCTACTGCTCTCTATACAGGTTACATATAAACAGTGCAGTCGGCTTGTATTTTCACAATACAGCTGTCCTATTATGAGAGTGCTGTTGGTTTAAATTAGCACATTGAAGGTAAAATGGCATAGGAACTACATCTAGTTCAGTATATTTTTGTACAGGCAGTATTAAGAAGTGTCACACTTCAAGTAGGTTAATCAGTAAGTGTTACGTATTACACCATTACGCTTCCAGCATGTGACCCAGATATGTCTCTTTTCCCAGGACGCCTATTCAGAGATTGCCTATTTGTTTGCGGAGTTTTTCAGAGATCTGGATATCGTTCCTTCTGATATCATCGCTGGGTTAGTCCTGTTACGCCAGAGGCAAAGAGCAAAGAGAAATGCAGTATTGGATGAGGCAAGTCCTGTCCGTTTTTATGGTATTCTTGAAAAGATGGGTCTCATTTATGAAAGTGTGTACAGAAAGAGCTCTGATATTTTATGTAGCAAAACAACAGCCAATCAGAACCTTTATTCTCCCAGTGTGGGATTGGAAACTGAAAGGGACAACATCTCCATCAGATCACACATTTCACATGTACACTCCATAAACAGAATATAGACTGGCCATTACTCCTAACCTCATTCAAAAGCAAATGCAAAAAATGACCCACATTCAGCAGGTCTAATATCTCTCTTATACACAGCCCTCACATCCCCCATGCATGGCTTCCTGAGATCTGGAGGAATCTTTAGATGTTTCAGAATGGAACAAAATTTGTTTGGCAACAGCAAAATGCTCTGCTAATTATCTGATGAAGAGTAAGAAGTCCAGGGAGCCGCACATCGCACAAAACCCTCATATAAAGTGTGGAAGCAGCCTCATCCTAGCTCCATCTAGGCCATGCCCCCCCCTTCCCCAACATATTTCGCAATGAGGGGGGTGAAACATGACAGGGGCGTAGCCTGGACTGGGTCTAGGCTGAGGCTGCTTCCACACTTTATATGAGGGTTTTGTGTGACGTGCGGCTCCCTGGACTTATCCTTCTTCATTGACTTCTATGGAGCTGAGACAAGCGCTTTCCTTGCCTGCACTCCCAGCGGTTGTCAGCATATGGGGAACTACTGAAGCCTGAAGCGGCACCCTCAATTTCTTTGTATAGGTTCATTGACTACTGTTTTCCTGGCCCAAGAAAATGCCCTCAAGCTGCTATTTCGGTGATATAGAACACATGGCCAAATTCTCACCCGCAGATTCTTCACTTTGTGTCCGAGGATGCGGGGCACAGGGAACACTACATCACATCTGGTGGCAAAAACCGTAACGGTGGTCTACACTACATCACAAGGGACACGGGGCGTAGGAGCCTGTGTTTCACTTCTTAGACGCCCACTCTTAAACCGGTACACAAGATATAGTGGCTTTATCGTCGAACTCCCGTAAAAGAACCCGGTCCTTTTGTCATCAGTTACTTGGATATGTTTCTTTAACTCCCACGGCGAAGTCCGAAGTCATCAAGGGGTATACGACTGTTGGCGACCCTCACGTCCGTTCCTTTCGCGAACAGAGTCGAGGTATCTTCAGTTACTTCTTCCTATTCAGGTCCCTCGGCGTGCAGTGTGTTTTGGGAGTATATTTCACACC
>BLSH010311025.1:1960320-2000729 GCA_018402905.1 Glandirana rugosa
AGTGCGCTCACAAAGTCCAGCAAGCGCCAGCTCCGTCTCCTACAGTTGATTCAGATGCGGGATTGGGGCACCACCAGTGCAGAGCTTGCTCAGGAATGGCAGCAGGCAGGTGTGAGTGCATCTGCATGCACAGTAAGGCAAAGACTTTTGGAGGATGGCCTGGTGTCAGGAAGGACAACAAGGATGCCACTTCTCTCTAGGAAAAACATCAGGGCTCAGACTGTTATTCTGCAAAAGTTACAGGGATTGGACTTCTGAGGACTGTGACAAAGTAATTTTCTCTGATGAATCCCCTTTCCGATTGTGTTTTGCATCCGGAAAAAACCTTGTCCGGAGTAGAAAAAGTGAGCGCTACAATCAGTCTTGTGTCATGCCAACAGTAAAGCATCCTAAAACTATTCATGTGTGGGGTTGCTTCTCAGCCAAGGGAGTGGGCTCACTTACAATTCATAAGGATGGTACAAAACCATCCTCCGAGAGCAACTTCTCCCAACCATCCAAGAAAAGTTTGGTGAGGAGCAATGCCTTTTCCAGCATGAGGGAGCACCTTGCCAGAAGGCAAAAGTGATAACGAAGTCGCTTTGGGAACAAAACATCAAAATTTTGTGTCCATGGCCAGGAAACTCCCAGACCTTAATCCCATTGAGAACTTGTGGTCAATCCTCAAGAGGCGGGTGAACACAAAAAACCCCACAATTCTGACAAACTTCCAAGCGTTGATTATTCAAGAATGGGCTGCCATCAGTCAGGATGTGGCCCAGAAGTTGATTGACAGCATACCAGGGCGCATTGCAGAGGTCTTGAAAAAGAAGGGTCAACAAATATTGACTCTTTGCATAAACTTAATGTAATTGTCAATAAAAGCCTTTGACACTTATGAAATGCTTTTACTTATACTTCACTATGCCATCGTAACATCTGACAAAAATATCTAAAAACATTGAAGCAGCAGACTTGGTAAAAATTAATATTTGTGTCACTCTCAAAACTTTTGGCCACGGCTGTACAACCGCAAACTGAATTTTGACCACTCTTTTTACTCTTGCTCTGAAGAACAATAGGCTGCATGAATTGGGTACTTTTGGCTGGGCTCCTGTTCTCTCCCTCCTCTTTCTTTTTGTTCCTCTTACTGCACTTTAAACATTACTGTCTCCAGCGCTCATGCTGGAATGACCTTTTGCTTTCTCCCTCTTCCCCGCTAAAGCCATCTAAATATTGTTCGAGCTCACGACCATGCCCTGTACCTTGGGCAGGTACATCAAGAAAATACCATTTGCACACTTCTTAGGCCACCTGTGCACAGACAGGTCCACAGTCACCCCCTTCCTTTTCCCACCCAGCCTATGAACCGCCATATCCTCTGGCTTCTTTTGCTGGATTGAGCCTATATTGTCATTTTGAATAAAACGTATGCCTTTCTTATTTGTTCACTTCTATTTAGCACCTCTGACATTCCATACTGCATGTTATAAAATTTAGAATATCTGCGTGCTTCGTTCTGATTGTGTTAAAACTGTTAAAAGCAAAATAGATGTGAAAAAAGGGACAACACCATTGGTGTATTTACTTTATTAACATTTGTTTGCTAGCTGACACACTTTTGACAAAAGAGGCCCAATGTGGTGTACTGTTATTTTTTTTGTTTTTGGAGGCCAACATATCATCTGACCATTGCTGTTCTTTGCTTTCAGGCTAATAATGACATATTGGCTTTCCTTTCTGGCATGCCAGTCACCCGAAAAACAAAATACCTGGATCTAAAAAATACTGTGAGTATTCATGCTTTGCTTTTATAGAAGTATATTTCTAGAGTTCTTTGAACTGTATTGTAATTGTACTGTGTCCCTTCTTTATTGTAAAGTTCTGCGCAAACTGTTGACGCTATATAAATCCTGTATGATAATAATAATAATAGAGACTTTTCCACTCATTGAAGCCTTTTTCTCTTCCCTTTCTCAGCAAGAGATGCAACGCTACAAGGAGGTTTGCTATTACATGCTCTTTGCACTGGCAGCTTATGGCTGGCCCATGTACCTCATTAGAAAGCCAACATGTGGCATCTGTCGATTGGCGGGTGCATGCTCGTGAGTAGTCCAGTCATTTCTTGAGACTGTGCTTCCTTTATGTGTTTCTTGCTGTTAATATTTGTAACTTTGCTTGTTTTATATCCATTTTATTTTTAATTGAGCTTTTTTTTACGTTGGATATATTTGTGTGAACTCCGATTGTACTTTCTGATGTACACACTATTTGTATCTGCTTTTGTTTCCTCTTTGTTGTTTTTTTCTCCTTGCGCCTATTAGTAGCTGCTGCTGCCCCTGTTCTTCCCGTCCTCGCTTTGCCCCTGGAGTTACCATTGAGGAGGACAATTGTTGCGGTTGCAATGCAATTGCTATAAAGCGCCATTTTTTGGATGAGAACATGAACATGGTGGACATTGTATATACGTCATGTCACGATGCGGTTAGTTCTTTGACTTTTTGTGACTTTTTGTGTCTTGTACCATGTGACTGAATCCAAGGCAGGTATAAGACACAAGTTAATTCAGCTCTATATCCATTAATACTGTATTAAAGGACAACTGTGCCTTTGTGCAATAAATAAATTCCTCTCACCCCCTAAGTGCGTCCTACTAGGTCAAATACTTACCCAGATCCAGTGATCTTTACTGTGCAGCCCCATTCAGAGCCACACCGCTTTTCTCCAGGAAATCACTGCCTTGTATAGTGCATGCCTGTCGCAACCCCATTCATTCCTATGGGAAAGTTGTACTCATAGCGGCCTCCAGTGGTCGCTTGAAGTGCAGCTTTCCTATAGGCATGAACATGTACAGTATGAAGCTGCAGTTTTTTTTGGTGGAGATCATGGATCAAAGCTAAAGGTATATGTCCTAGTAGGATGCACTCAGAGCGGTGGAGGGAATTTAATTAAAGAAAATTGTACAGACCATGTTTAAATGCAAGCAGTGTAAAGCAGCCCATAGATGACTCAGATTTTCTTTTCTTAAACCACAGGTGGAAGGAAAGAAAATTGCTTGAGGGGGGGGTGCCTCATGCAGCGTTATTGTGTTATGCCGGCATGGGCGCAGGGAGCCTTCCCGGCCAGCAGAACACAATATTTACTGCTTGCGGCTATAGTTGCCATCAGTAATCACATGCAAAAAATCTGACAGGCTGGTTGTACCCATGTCGATCGATGGATGGATTTGGGTACAATCAGCCTGCCCATACATGGATCGAATTTTGGCAAGTCCTTGCTGAACTTCAATTCATGTATGGCCTGCTCAAGTCTGTATTTGACTTGGTATCAGCCTCTTGCAGTCCCTGTACAGCAAAACTCAAAATGGGAAAGTGAGAAGCAACACAATGGGCCAATCAGTGTGCATTCACATGCTAACACGAAGCTTACTATTATACGCAGAGGGCAGAATGACAGAGGAGGGAGCTAATCTGTGTGCTGCTTCTCTTTCACTGAGCTTCAGTTGCATATAGCTTGTCTCAAGCATTCATCGCTTCCCATGATGGGTGGAAAAGATTTTAAAAAATAACATGCCTTTTTTTGTACTCCCCAGGTACCCTCCATTAAATAGTTAAAACATTGATTTTTTTTTTTTGTTTGTTACAAAACTTGGTGATCCTACATTTTTTAAACCAAAGTAATGGAAAGCGTAATCACAAGACAATTTGTTTATTACCCTCCAGATCCATTATATTTGTGTAACCTGGACTTTGCCTAGCTGCTGCCTCCCAGCATAGTTGTTCACACTTTACCCTGCCAAGAAAAGCTGCAATCAGTGATTAGTGTTTTGAAGCAAGACTTTTAATTAGTCATGTCGCATAAATCTGCATTTTTAGGTTTATGAAACCCCGTTCTTCGTGGCTGTAGATCATGACAAGAAGAAAGTTGTGATAAGCATACGTGGAACACTCTCTCCAAAGGTAAAAAAAAAGCACATCTTGACCCGAAAAAAGTTCTCATTTTCAATTATGTCCTAAGACCTTAAAGAAATTCATTCACTGTTTACTTAGGATGCCTTGACAGACCTCACAGGAGATGCAGAGCGCCTACCAGTGGAAGGACACCATGGAACATGGTTAGGCCACAAGGTAACCAGCTTGAAGATTGAACTTTAGGTGCACCTTGTAATGTAGTTGTCAGTGTAATGCTGTGAAAGAGATGGACAAGGAGGAACAATAGACAATGTGCTTAGTTCTTCTAGTTATGAAAGCTTTTAAAGTAAAACGTCAGGGCAAATAACTGCAAACACAATATATGTAGGTGTGTGTGTATATATTCAGTGGTTATGGAAAAGAATCACTCCCCTTTAAAATAATCACATTTTGTTGCTTTGCAGCCTGAAACGAACACAGACACAGTTTTTGTTTTATCCAGCTGTGTTTATTAGTGCAACTTATAACATCCAAGTAAACAAAATAACACCAACGTGTCAGGAAAAAAAAATCAAAAACAGAATCACTGAGTGGGAAAAA
The DNA here is from genome assembly GCA_018402905.1 of Glandirana rugosa. Classification (NCBI taxonomy): domain Eukaryota; kingdom Metazoa; phylum Chordata; class Amphibia; order Anura; family Ranidae; genus Glandirana; species Glandirana rugosa. The sequence continues at coordinate 1,964,811 of BLSH010311025.1, forward strand.
GGATTACCTCCTTATGTCAGTATTATGTCGGACCACATTTTGCTTTAATTACAGCCTTTAGTCTGTTGGGATATGTCTCTGCTAACTTTGCACATATAGACTTTGCAATATTTGCCCACTCTTCTTTGCAGAACTGTTCAGTTAAATTTGATGGTGACCGTTTGTGGACTGCAGCCTTCAAGTCATTCCACAGATTTTCAATGGGATTTAAAGCGGAGTTCCAACCATGTAAAAGTCAGCAGCTACAAAAAGTGTAGCTGCTGACTCTTATAATCGGACACTCACCTGTCCCTTGCTCCAGTGATGCGGTCGCCCAAGGGCTCGCTCATCGCCCCTCCCCTCGGCGGCGCCAGCATCATAAGTGTGGGCACCCAGCTTTGGTTTCAAAGCCGTGCTCGCATGCGCGAGTTGCGCTGCCCCTTGTGACTGGCCGCCGTATCTTCTGGGACCTGTGACGTGTCCCAGAAGATTGCGGGGGGGGGGGGGGGGAGGTGGACTTCCTTCCGGAGTCGCGGGATCAGGTGCGGAAGCGGACCTGGGACCCCCCCCAAAAAAAAGACATGCCAATTGTGGCATGTTGGGGGGGGTCAACTTCCCTTAAAGCGGAAGTTCCACTTTTGGGTGGAACTCCGCTTTTAAGTCTGGGCTCTGACTAGGCCATGCAAGGACATTCACCCTTTTCTCCTTCAACCTCTGTGTGGTCATTTTTGCTGTGTGCTTGGGGTCATTGTCATGTCAGGTAAAATTTCTTCCAAAACTTTCTGGCAGAGGGCAGCAGATGTTCCTCAAGAATTTTACAGTATTTTGCCCCATCTATTTTGCTTCTATCCTGACAAGTGCTCCAGTCCCTGCTGCAGAGAAACACCCCAATAACAGGATGTTACCACCTCCATGCTTTACTGTAAGAATGGTGTTATTTGGATGGTGAGCTGTATTGGATTTCGGCCAGACATATTGTTTGGTGTTGTGACCAAATAATTCATTTTTAGTCTCATCTGACCAGAACACCTTTTTCCATGTTGCCTCAGAATCTTCAGGGTATGTTTAAGGTGGTCCGATGAGACTTAAATTTAATTTTATTATTGAAAAAGTGTAACTATTAAATAAATCTTTTTTGTTTTATTTATATGCCTTATTTTATACCTTATTTTGGACCTAGTGCTATCATCACTGGGTCTTTGTGCTTCTCTATGTAATGCAGGCAGATCATGGATGGTGGGAGGGGTCGGCAGGGTGCTGTGCATAGCTTCCTAAAAACAGAAAGCTGTGGTAATGCCTATACTTGCCGCAGATTCTATTGCACAGTGTGAGAAACTCACAGTGTGCAGTGAAATCAGAGTTAATAATTGCAGGAGAGGAACCTGTACGACAGTGAAAGACTGAAGGTAAAGCTGGAGTTCATTCAATAAATGTATTTTAATTGTATATTTACTTGTGTAAAAAACAAAAAAATACTGCGCGTGTGTTAATAGTCAAGGTATTTATTTGTGTGCTTGACGTTCCAGCTTAAGTGCTTGGCAAGATTCTTGTTTAGTGTAAGTTAATCAGGACTGCTAAAAGTGAGCATGTTTTTATATTTTGCACTTTTTTTCCTGAGGAAGCCGGAATTAGGATGACAGCCCTGTAACCTGCAATGTTTAGAACAGTGGCAGCTGTCATATTTCTGTCCTCACAGGTGACTTTTAAGGCCTGGTCCCCAACTGTGCGCATTCATATTATTATTTTGGTAGCACTGTGAGATTCAACTGTGGAATAGTTAGATGGATCAGGGTCTAGTATGTTTCAGTATCTGCTCACATCACTATATAATTCACCAGGCTCTCTTATTCTTCAAGTGCGGCATTGGTACCTTGCATATGCAAAATACATGTCTCCATATACAATATATGTCTTACAGGATGTCTCCAACTTACAAGCAGACCTCAATGCACTGTTTAATTGGGCAACTATGTGGCAAATTAGGTTTAATGTTGATAAATGTAATGTTATGCACTTGGGGGCTAAGAATATGCATGCATCATACATAATAGGGGGAGTACAACTGGGGGAATCAATGGTGGAGAAGGATCTGGGTGTTCTGGTAGATCATAAGCTTAATAATGACATGCAATGTAAAGCAAAGGTTTCCAAAGCAAGCAAAATCCTTTCTTCTATTAAGAGAGGTATGGACTCCAGAGAGAGAAAGAGATGTAATTTTGCCCCTGTACAAATCATTAGTGAGACCTCATCTGGAATATGCAGTTCAGTTTTGGGACCAATTCATAAAAAGAATATCGTGAAACTGGAGAAAGTGCGAAGAAGGGCAACCAAACTAATAAGAGGCATGGAGGAGCTCAGCTATGAGCAAAGATTACAGAAACTGAATGTATTCTCTCTTGAGGCTGGGTTGACATATGAACCGCATGCACTCACAGCAGGGGTCCGGTGTGTCCTGTTTCACCGTTTCAGGTCCGATTTCAGCCCGAATTTTGGGCTGAATTCGGACCTGAAACGGACCAAAAGTCGCACAGCGTTTTTGTGAAAAAAGCACCGGATCTGCTGCGGAGATATGTGAACCGGCTCCATAGAGAGCCGGTCAAAATCTCCTGCTATTGCGAATTGGATGCGGAGAACCCGCAACCAATTCGCAATGGTGTGAACCCAGCCTTAGGAGAGGAAACTTAGGAGGGATAGGATCAACATGTATAAATACATAAGTGGTCCATATAGTGAACTTGGTGTTGACTTATTTACTTTAAAGTGATTGTTTTTTGTTTTTTTTTTAGTTAAAAATAAACATGTTATACTTACCTGCCCTATGTAATTGTTTTGCACAGAACAGTCTGGATCCTCCTCTTCTCGGGTACCTCACCGGCTCTTGGCCCCTCCCTCCTGTTATGTGCCCCCACAGCAAACAGCTTGCTATGGGGGCAGCCGAACCACAGATCCCTGGGTCCACTCAGACACAGAGCCACAGCCCGACCCTGCCCCCTTTCTCTTTTGATTGGCTGACTGACCTTAATTGACAGCAGTGTGAGCCAATGGCGCCACGCTGCTGTCTCAGCCAATGAGGAGGGGAGTCCCGGGCAGCCAAGACAATCCTATAAAATCGCTGGATCTAGATGGGGCTCAGGTAAGTATTAGGGGGCTGCTGTACACAGAAGGCTTTTTTATCTTAATGCATTCTATGATCTCCAAATATGGAAAGGTTTCTTCACACTCAGAGCTCCGAAAATGTGGAATAGACTCCCTCAAGAACTGGTTCTGGCCAGCTCAGTAGATTGCTTTAAAAAAGGCCTGGATTCTTTCCTAAATGTACATAATATAACAGGTAAAGTTGATCCAGGGAATATATGATTGCCTCTTGGGAGATCAGGAAGGATTTTTTTCCCCTGCTGGAACAATTTGGATCATGCTTTGCTGGGTTTTTTTGCCTTCCTCAGGATCAACTTTGGGTAAAGGATTGTGTATATAGGATTGTACAGCCCTGGCCAAAAGTTTTGAGAAGGTTTTGACACAAATATTAATTTTCACAAGTCTGCTGCGTCAGTTTTTATGATGGCAATTTGCATATACTCCAGAATGAGAAAGAGTGATCGGATGAATTGCAATTAATTGCGAAGTCCAATTATTCCATGAAAATGATCTTAATCCCAAAAAAAAAAACATTTCCTCTGCATTTCTGCCCTGCCACAAAAGGACCAGCTGACATGTCGGTGATTCTCTCATTAACACAGGTGTCAATGTTGATGAGGACAAGGCTGGAAAATTACTGATTTGAGTGCTGATTGAGTTAGAATAACAGACTAGAAGCTTTAAAAGGAGGGTGGTGCTTAAAATCATTGTTCTTCCTCTGTTAAGCATGGTTACCTGCAAGGAGACACTTGCAGTCACCATTGCTTTGCACAGAAAGGGATTCACAGGCAAGGATATTGCTGCTACTAAAATTGCACCTAAATCAACCATTTATCAGACCATCAAGAATTTCAAGAGGAGAGGTTCAGAGCAGGCCCTCATAAGGATTCCGTTGGAGTCCAAGCCGTGGTGCCACCTGACCTTGCCTACCAAGGGGCACTCTCACCCTACGGCGGGAGAGACATGGTGGCTATGTTTCAAGGCGTTTCGTGACTTGGCCATCGCCCCAAACCCGTCTCCACTCACCACTATAGTGGGTAATCCGGCCCTTGGCCCTGGCCTGAGTGATCTAGGCTTCCAGGAATTGAAAGCTGCTGAAGTGTTCCAAGCCTGGCACTTTGTTTAATGGTCAATGGATCACCAGACAACGAATAATGGAGGACCAAAAAATCGAGGGACTTTCTTTTTGGCAAAAACTTTAGTTGGCACACTTCCTGGGCTCCATACCTCCCCCAGACAGCTACAATAGACGTCTTTCCCACGTATGAACTTCTCTGTGTGGAGCAATCTCCCCTGCGCCACGCAATCTCTCAGACTACTGCCTATTGGTGGCCCCACCTCCAGATTTCAACTTCCTTATATTGACAAGTGGGAACGAGACCTAGGTCTGACTTTTACGGGGAAACAGGGTGCCTTCTCCTGCTCTCCTATAAGACATCTATCTGTACTAATCATCAGGAATACAGATTTAAGGTGTTGACTCGCTGATATCACACACCTGACAAAATTCATAGGATGTTCCATCAGTGCCCGGATCTTTGTTGAAGGTGCGGAGAGGAATCTGGTTCTCTTCTCCACATCTTCTGGTCCTGCCACCTGCTTCAGCCTTTTTGGACAGAAGTCCATAGAATAATCCAGAAATTCACAGATCATGAACTGCTAAGGGACCCAGCGCTCTTCCTCTTGTATCACCACCAGTTCCCAAGTAATTCTACCTATCTTAATTACAGCGGCAAAGAGCTTTATTCCACTGTTTTGGAGGCAGACGCAGGCACCCTCCCTAACTGTGGCTGAAAAAGGTGGTCGAAATCAACGAGATGGAAGACCTGGTGGCCACAGAGAAGGGATACCGGGAAAAATTACTTAAAAAGTGGTTTTATTGGCATGAATTTGTCTACTCAGGAATACAAAGCTCTGTTCATTTAAACCTGATCACCTGGCATATGTTATGGTGGGAATCCTAGTTCAAAAGGATTGGTGGTACGCCTGGCTCCTTTACCTTTGTTTTGTTTTTCTCTTTTTTTCCTCTCCTGAAATCATAACTGTGTTTTACTGTGTAAAAATACTTAACGGATACAGAGAATTTCTAGAATTCCTAGTACATGGATGGCTGGGTTTCTACAGGGTGGGCCATTTATATGGATACACCTTAATAAAATGGGAATAGTTGGTGATATTAACTTCCTTTTTGTGGCACATTAGTATATGTGAGGGGGGAAACTTTTCAAGATGGGTGGTGACCATGGCAGCCATTTTGAAGTTGGCCATTTTGAATCCAACTTTTATTTTTTCAATAGGAAGAGAATCATGTGACACATCAAACTTATTGGGAATTTCACAAGAAAAACAATGGTGTGCTTGGTTTTAACGTAACTTTATTCTTTCATGAGTTATTTACAAGTTTCTGACCACTTATAAAATGTGTTCAATGTGCTGCCCATTGTTTTGGATTGTCAATGCAACCCTCTTCTCCCACTCTTCACACACTGATAGCAACACCGCAGGAGAAATGCTAGCACAGGCTTCCAGTATCCGTAGTTTCAGGTGCTGCACATCTCGTATCTTCACAGCATAGACAATTGCCTTCAGATGACCCCAAAGATAAAAGTCTAGGGGGGTCAGATCGGGAGACCTTGGGGGCCATTCAACTGGCCCACAATGACCAATCCACTTTCCAGGAAACTGTTCATCTAGGAATGCTCGGACCTGACACCCATAATGTGGTGGTGCACCATATTGCTGGAACTATGATGTCGGTGATAGGGAATTGCTGGCCATCAAGTCGGCTTTGGAGGAATGGTGGTACCTCCTGGAAGGAGCAGCTCACCCGGTATTGGTTTTTACTGACCATAAAAACCATAAAAAAACCATATGCTGTGAAGATACGAGATGTGCAGCACCTGAAACTACGGATACTGGAAGCCTGTGCTAGCATTTCTCCTGCGGTGTTGCTATCAGTGTGTGAAGAGTGGGAGAAGAGGGTTGCATTGACAATCCAACACAATGGGCAGCACATTGAACACATTTTATAAGTGGTCAGAAACTTGTAAATAACTCATGAAAGAATAAAGTTATGTTAAAACCAAGCACACCATTGTTTTTCTTGTGAAATTCCCAATAAGTTTGATGTGTCACATGACCCTCTTCCTATTGAAAAAACAAAAGTTGGATTCAAAATGGCCGACTTCAAAATGGCCGCCACAGTCGCCACCCATCTTGAAAAGTTTCCCCCCTCACATATACTAATGTGCCACAAACAGGAAGTTAATATCACCAACCATTCCCATTTTATTAAGGTGTATCCATATAAATGGCCCACCCTGTATAATATCTTATGCGCTGATCCACGTTCAATAACTGCATTGGCTTACTGTGTTATACTAACCTTTCCATGTATACAGTATGTAACATGGTCATTATAATCTGTTGAGATGTCTGTACTTTCCATGTGTTTTTTTTTTTTTTATAAATAAAGTATTGGAAGAAAAAAAAAAGGAGAGAGGTTCAATTGTTGTGAAGAAGGCTTCAGGGAGCCCAAGAAAGTCCAGGAAGTGCCAGGATCGTCTCCAACAACTGATTTAGCTGCAGGGTCAGGGGACTACAAGTGCACAGCTTGCTCAGGAATGGCAGCAGGCAAGTGTGAGTACATCTGCATGCACAGTGAGGCGAAGACTTTTGGAGGATGGCCTGGTGTCAAGAAGGGCAGCAAAGAAGCCACTTCTCTCCTGGAAAAACATCAGGGACAGACTAATATTTTGCAAAAGGTACAGGGATTGGACTGCTGAGGGATGGGGTAAAGTAATTTTCTCTGATGAATCCCCTTTATGATTGTTTGGGACATCCAGAAAAAACCTTGCCGGGAGAAGAAAAGGTGAGCGCTACCATCAGTCCTGTGCCATGCCAACAGTAAAGCATCCTGAGACCATTCATGTGTAGGGTTGCTTCTCAGCCAAGGGAGTGGGCTCACTCACAATTTTGCCTAAGAACACAAAATAAAGAATAGTACATAAACATTTTCCGAAAGCAACTTCTTCCAACCATCCAAGAACAGTTTGGTGAGGAACAATGACTTTTCCAGCATGAGGGAGCACCTTGCCAGAAGGCAAAAGTGATAACTAAGTGGCTTGGGGAACAAAACATCGACATTTTGAGTCCATGAACAGGAAACTCCCCTGACCTTAATCCCATTGAGTACTTGTAGTCAATCCTCTAGAGCTGGATGAACCACAAATTCTGACAAATTCCAAGTATTGATTATGCAAGAACGGGCTTCCATCAGTCAGAATGTGGTCCAGAAGTCGATTGACAGCATGCCAGGGCAAATTGCAGAAGTCTTGAAAAAGAAGGGTCAACACTGCAAATATTGACTATTTGCATAAACTTAAAACAGAGTTCCACCCAGAAAAATTGTTTTTTTTTTTTTTTGGCATCCACTCTTTTAATACTAAATAGACGTAACCTTTTGTTTCCTTACTTTCAAACCGCCTAGTAATTGCATGTATTTTTTACTCACAATTTAGTTTCTCTCACTGCTGGACTTTTACATTTTAGGTGATGGCACCTGAAGCCTATCCTGGGTCTCCTGGCATCTCTACCTGAAAGAAGTTCATGGTGGGTAACCATCATGCACTCCTCGATCTCGGTCCACCTTAAATCGTGACATTTCCTGTCTGGAAATAACACGATTTTACAGTACAAGGAAGCCTCCTGGGAAATAATGAGTCACATCTCCCAGGAGGCCAGGGGAAGCAGGAAGTGAAAGCGCCTAGGACCAAATGGGGGCAGAATACAGGGACCACCTAGCAACAAGCGATTTAGGGTGAGTATAATTTTTTTTTTCCTTCAAAGGTAAGACTATATAGGCAAAGGACTTGAATGATGTGAAAAAAAAATTCTGGGTGGAACTCCGCTTTAATGTAATTGTCAATAAATGCATTTGACACTAATTAAATGCTTGCAATTATACTTCAGTATACCATAGTAACCTCTGACAAAAAGATCTAAAAACATTGAAGCAGCAGACTTTGTGAAAATTAATATGTGTGTCATTCTCAAAACTTTTGGCCATGGCTGTATATTCTTTTTTTTCCTTTTATTGGTTGAACTGGATAGATTTATGTCTTTTTTCAACCATACTATGTCTTAACACTTTTTAAGTCTTTCCTAAACTTTTTTCCTTTTCTTTTTCAGCATATTGTTTGTAACAAACGGGCTCACTTTGATTGCCTTTACACCCGATAACGAAGGTTAAAGTCCCATTTCATAATCCCCACTACCTGTACACCCTCAGGCTGTGGCACTTGTGTGTGATTAGATGGTACACAGGCATTCCTACAATCCCTACAGATCATATATACAGGGTCATTTCACAATCTCTGTATTGGTCATATTTGAGTGAGGTCATGCATATTGCATCATAATTTGCCATGTGAACTGTAAATTGAGATTTATGATGTGCTTTTCTCCTCAAGTGATTTGTTTCTTCATCTTGTGTGTTTCTCCATTAGGGGATGGTCCTTTCTGCTGAGTACATTAAGAAGAAGTTGGAGCAAGAAATGGTCCTTTCCCAAGCATTTGGCCGAGATCTGGTACGGTAGACTGATTTTGGAATTACAAATCCGCTATGGAAATAAATTTGTATCAGATTTTATTAAGTAAGGTTATTGTTAAAGTGTTACTAAACCCAGGACCCTGCATTCACTATATCTGGTCTCCCACAGTACACAGAACATTCAAATGCAATTATAAACTGCTAAATACCTCTTCTCATCAGCAGTATTTAGCAGTCTTGTGACCTCTATCAGTGTCTGGTTAAAGCTTGTAGGGGGAGTTTTCACTGTCCTCTGACTTTCCTATGAGGCTTCATGACCCCTGACCCTCTGGCTGGACAGTGTTGATTGGCCCTGTGCCGATCACATGCACCTTCCCAAAATAAAAAACCTCTCTAGCCACTTCAGCCCTGGAAGGATTTGCCCCATTAATGACCAGAGCACGCTTTACGATACGGCACTGCCTCGCTTTAACTGACAATTGCGCAGTCGTGCGACGCTGTACCCAATCATCATTGATATCCCTTTTTTCCCACAAATATAATAGAGCTCTCTTTTTTAAACGTTTTTGCTATAATACATATCCAAAAAAATATATATAAAAAAAATGTATTCATCAGTTTAGGCGTATATTGATTGGGTTGTGCAAAAGTTATCACGTCTACAAAGTATGGGAATAGATTTTTGGCATTTTTATTATTATTATTTATTTATTTTACTAGTAAGGGCGGCGGTCTGCGATTTTTATCGAGACTGCAATATTGCGGCGGACAGATCAGACACTTTTAAAACATTTTTTGGGACCAATGACATTTATACAGCGATCAGGCTAAAATAGCCACTGATTACTGTATAAATGTTATTGGCAGAGAAGGGGTTGAACATTAGGGGGCGATCAAGGGGCTAAGTGTGTTCCCTCAGCGTGTTCTAACTGTGTGGGGGCTTGGGCTGGCAGGGACATGACAGACTTAAAGCTACATGTACACGGGACCCTTTTCAACCTCCCCTGAACATTTTATCTTGACAGCTAGAAACCGACGTACGTTTTGCATGCCACGTTTTGCCGCCATTTGCTGCGTTTGCGTCTAGGAGATTTTTTTTAAAAATTGAAACGCCTGTAAACGAAATGCTCCTAGTCGGAAGTTACCTCTTTAGGCGCGTTTACAAGCTGTTACAGGCATTTGGAGTTTCAAATGCCTCTAAACATCTGTCTGGAACAGAATTTTTTTGCTTTCCAAGAAATGCTTCAACTGCCTGGAAACTACCATGCGTACATGTACTGATAAGAGAACTTTAGATGAGTCCAGGGGCAGCTGGAAAAAACGCCCAAATGCCTCTAAACGTTAGTTTACCAGCAGCAGTGTACATGTTTCACTGGGAACAGTAGATCTGTGTCATGTCCCGTTGACAGAACGGAGATCTGCCTTGTTAACATTACATCGCCTCTGCAGTAGGCTATAGCGGGTTGCCGGCGGACTTTGAGTCCGCCCGACCCGCGGCGCGCATCCAGTGAACGTGCCCACTATCACCTGTACAAGTACCACGGTACAGCTACGGCGTTTTGTGCAGGGGATCAGACCTGCTGCCGTATAATGACGGTGGCTGGTCGGCAAGTGGCTAGCAATACACACCAGACTGAGCATGTGCAGAGTGACCCAAGGTGCTGTGTACTATCAGGAGATGGTTAGGGGACAGTGGAAAAAGTGGAGGATCAGAGACGATAGGATTAAACAGCCTGTTTACACAATGCGTAGGAGCATAACAAGCATGCTTTACTGCATATACAGACTGATTTTACTGTTGATGCTTACAAACACTTTAACCACTTCCCGTCCGCAGGACGTCTATTGGCGTCCTGGGATTTCAGTGGTGATATCTCAGTGATGACGGCACCTGCAGGCATCATTGAGGTATCATTTTTTAGAGCAGGCGATTGCCATCACCGTAAGAACGATCATAGCGGCAGGTCAGCCGCTTGATCGTTCTTACAGGCAGCGGGAGGGGACGTCTTCTCCCGGCTCACCTGAGCGATCGGTGACCGGGAGAAGGAATCGCCTGCCGCCGGATGCTAGTGCCAGAGATTTCCGAGGGACAGATGTCCCTCGGTCATCTCTATGGCTCTCGGAGGCCCGGGCGCACGTCGTGACGTCACTTCCGGGTCTCCGAAGTAAACAATAGCCGTTAAAGGGGAAGGATAGGCTGAGATCGTCTGTTTTTTTTTCTGATCTCAGCCTTTCCAGCCTGGAGGATAGATGTAGGGTCTTATAGACCCTGCATCTGTCCATAAAGAGGACCTGTCACACACTTTTCCTATTACAAGGGATGTTTACATTCCTTGTAATAGGAATAAAAGTGATCAAAAAAATAAAAATAAAAATAAAGTGAAAGTGTCAAAATAAAAAAAATAAAAGTAAAATAAGAAATTAAAAAAAAAAAAAAAAATTGAAAGCGTCCTGTCCCCGCGAGCTCGCGCACAAAAGCAAACGCATACGCAAGTCGCGCCCACATATGTAAACGGCGTCCAAACCACACATGTGAGGTATCGCCGCGTGCGTTAGAGTGAGAGCAATAATTCTAGCCCAAGACCTCCTCTGTAACTCAAAAAACCTAACCTGTAAAAATTTTTAAACATCGCCTATGGAGATTTTTTAAGTACCAAAGTTCGGCGCCATTCCACGAGTTTGCGCAATTTTAAAATGTGACATGTTGGGTATCTATTTACTCGGCATAACATCATCTTTCACATTATGAAAAAAAATTGGGCTAACTTTACTGTTTCGTTTTTTTTTAATTCATGAAACTGTTTTTTTTCCATAAAAAACGCGTTCGAAAAATCGCTGCGCAAATACCGCATGACATAAAAAGTTGCAACAACCTCCATTTTATTCCCTAGAAGCTTTGCTAAAAAACCATATATAATGTTTGGGGGTTCTGAGTAATTTTCTAGCAAAAAAATGATGATTTATACATGAAGGAGAGGAGTGCCAGAAATGGCTCGGATGCGAAGTGGTTAAAGTGTTAGTAAAGACTTGTTTTTTTTTTTTTTTAATAACAAACATATCATGGTTACCTGCTCTGTGTAAGGGTTTTGCACAGGGCAGCTCCCATCCTCCTTTTCTGGGCTTCCCTGGCAGAGCTCCTGGTTCCTCCTCTTCATCGGGTGCCCCCACAGAGAGCCGATTTCCATGGGGGCTCCCGAGTCCTGCTACTGTGTCCATTGACGCAGACAGCAGGACTCAGCCCCACCCCAGCTCCCGTCTTACTGGATTTGATCGACCGCAGCGGCAGCCAATGGCTCCTGCTGCTGTCAATCTATCCAATGAGGATCCGAGATAGCTGGAGCTGCTGGGCTCGTGCTTGTCGCTGGAATGATCAGGTTTAGGTAAGAAAAAGGAAGGCAGCTGCAGCACAGAAGATTTTTCACCATAATGCATAGAATGCATTAAGGTGAAAAACCCTGAGACTTTTCAAATCCTTTAAGAAACAAGTTTCACTAAATGCTGTATGTGTCCTATCTTCCAGGGACAAAGTGCACATAGCACCTTATTTAGCTCTGGATCTACTGCACCAATCCAAGCATGTGTGGTAGACAGTGCTCTACCTTCCGGCAAACCCCCCGTCAATGTCCAACCACTCTGCTCTGTAGGAAACAAATGCTTAATGAGCGATGACTGACAGCCCTGGTGGGACACTGTTCATTTGACTGAGACCCTTTCCGAAAGCAGAGGGAGGGAGCATGTCAGCCAGAGGAAGAAAAAGCGGTCTGTAGCCAGAATCTTATGGGGAGGAAGGCACAACAAATGTGGTCAGAGGGAGGGGCACGCCAGCCAGGGGGGAGCAAACTGCTGTGTGCAGCCAGAATCTTCACTTGCTCTGTGAGGAGGATGGCAGGGCACCCATAGCCAGAGAGAGGGGGGCTTGTTAGCCAGGGGGGATTAAATATTTATTTTGTGCAAAATATGTTAAAAAACAACTGATTGTAACTTTTAGGCCTCATACACACGGACGTTTTTTGACGCCGGCGTTTTCTGGCGTTTTTTGCAGCTCTCCATGTTAGTCAATGGCCCCATAAAAACGTCGGCGTTTTTGAGCTGTAGATGACGTCGGCGTTAGTGAGCTGAAACTAGAACCCACAGCCATCGCGTTCTGAGGCTGTAACGTTTTGGCATTTTTTGACGCCGACGCCACAATATGCCAACAAACGCCAACAAACACCACCTATTGTTATACCGGCATTTTCCGGCGTTTTTTGACGCCGACATTTTTAGGTTGAAAAATAGCAGAGGGATGATTTTTTTTAAAGAATGCCTATTGACGCCGACGCTCACTAACGCTCAAAAACGCCGATGCATAACTCCGAAAAACGCCGATTTTTTTTCCTTGACGTCGGGCCCGACGTTTTGTTTATTATTTTAGAAACGTCCGTGTGTATGAGGCCTCAGCATTGCTTGCTAAAGGGCAAAAGCCAGGAGCAAGACAGCACAAAACTCATCCAAGGAGATGCAATGGATGCCATGTTTTGAGAGGGTTAATCGATGCGGCCATATTCTCTGCTATTGTCACTTTATGTCACTACCTTGCACTCCAGTGACCTGTATCCCTGCCCTCCTGTAGCAGTGGTATCAGTGCCCTGGGCTCACACTGAAGCACTGTGTGTCTGTCTGCTAGGAGGTGACATTTAGATTACTGGCACAAATGTGAGTCACAGTGATAGACAAAGCATTTCTCTGGCAGCAAGGGTCGGCGTGTACAAGAGGAGATTGCAATAACGATTCTGGGAAAATAGGAAATCTACTTAGGACAATTTAAAGATGCATGTTAGCTGCAAGTACTAATATAGAGCTGGTAAAATAAGTATTGAACACATCACAATTTTTCTAGGTAAATATATTTCTTTTTTTTTTTTTTTTTTTTTTTTTTGGTGGAGGATGCGGGCATTGAGTAAATATATTTCTAAAAGTGCTTTTGACCTGAAATTTTCACCACGTCAGTAACAACCCATGCAATCCATACATACAAAGAAACTAAAACAAATAAGTTTAGAAATTAAGTTATGTGTAATAAAATGGAATGACACAGGGGAAAAGTATTGATCAACTGAAATGTATTTTATACTTGGTACAAAATCCTTTGTTGGTAATGACAGCTTCAAGATGCCTGTATGGTGAAACTAGTCGCATGCATTGCTGAGGTGTGATTTTGGCCCATTCTTTTACATAAACAGTCTTCAAGTCTTAAAGGTTTTGTGGGCCTCTTCTATGAACTCTGATCTTTAGTTCTTTCCATAGATTTTCTATTGGATTTAAGTCAGGTGATTGGCTGGACCATTCTAGCAGCTTTATTTTCTTTCTACGAAACCAATTGAGAGTTTCCTTGGCTTTGGGTTTGGGATTATTGTCTATCTGAAGTGTCCACCCTCATTTCATCTTCATCATCCTGTTAGATGGCAGCAGATTTTTATCAAGAATGTCTTTTTGTATTTTTCCATTCATCCTTCCTTCAATGATATGAAGTTTTCCAGTACCGTATGCTGAAAAACGGCCCCACGCTCCTTTGATGTTCCCACCACCAAACTTCACTGTTGGTATGGGGGTGTTATTGGGGTGATGTGCAGGGCCATTTCACCTCCAAACATTGTGTGTGTTATGGCATCCAAAGAGTTCAATTCTGGTCTCATCTGACCAGGCTATATTCTCCCAGTATTTCACAGGCAACTTTTTCTTCAGCAGTGGATTCTTGCGAGGTGAGCGTGCATACAGGCAATGGGGGTTGAGTGCATGCAGGCCATGAGTGCATTACTTATTATCTTCTTTGAAACAATTGTACCTGCTAATTCCAGGTCTTTCTGAAGCTCTGTACAAGTGGCCCTTGGCTCTTGGACAAATCTTCTGATAATTCTTTTCACTCCTCTGTCAGAAACCTTGCGAGGATCACCTGGTCATGGCCAGTTTATGGTGAAATGATGTTCTTTCCACTTCTGAATTGTGGCCCCAACAGTGCTCACTGGAACGTTTAGAATTTAAAAATCCTTCTGTAACCAATGCCATCAGTATGTTATGCAACAATGAGGTTGCAAAGGTCTTGAGAGAGCTCTTTGCTTTTACCCATCATGAGATGTTTCTTGTGTGACACCTTGGTAATGAAACACCTTTATATAGGCCATTGGTTGAGACTGAACCAGCTGATATTAATTTGCATTGACAAGGGGCAGGATTGCTTTCTAATTACTGCTAGATTTCATCTGCTGTCTTGGCTTTCCATGCCTTTTTGCACCTCCGTTTCTTCATGTGTTGAATACTTTTTCCCTGTGTCATTCCATTTTTTTACACATACCTTCATTTCTGAACTTATGTGTTTTGGTTCCTTTTTATGCATGGAATGCATTCGTTGTTACCAACATGTGGTGAACATTTCATGTCAATAGCACCTTTAGAAAAATGGTGATGTGTTCAATACCTTTTTTTAACCGCTGTATATGATTTTGTGCAAACCCTGAACAGTCACTGTAAACACACAGGACTTTCTGACATCATAGAGGGTGGAAACAATGAAGCTCTCTGCTTCAGCTCCACAAAGGGTATGCTCACAAATTGGGCTTCATGTAGGGGAGTAGCTGACAAGCAGTAATAGCAGCCAGAAAGATGTTCATTACTGCAGTGTTTCTTTTTACAGACAAATATAAGCATTTAAATATGAAGTAGTAGACCTTAAGTTAAGTTTTTATTGCTGATGAGACTTCTTTAAGTCCGGGATTAGCAGGGTTACTTTTATTTTTTTAAGATTAGGGTTAGGTTTTAAGCACTAGAGGGTGAGAAATTTTTGTCAACTTTTTATTGCTATCTGTGCCCCTGATTTCTCCCTACTTTATTGCTTTTTGATAAATTAAATTCCCTTCCTCCCATTTATATGGGTCTGATGGGTGTCAAAATAGAAAGTTGGGGGAAATCCTACAATCAGGGACGCAGCAATAAAAAAATGTTTAAGTATAGTGACGAAGGGGAATGCAGTGATGCCTAATGCATCAATAGAGTGAAGGTCCACTTTAAGCTTGAGCTTTTCAGCTTTGTAAGCAGGGTTTTCTGTATACTTTTGATGTCAACCTGGTAAACATGTAAGAGAATTCTTAAAGCTCCCCCTGCTGTCTGCAATGTAAATATAACATTTTCGTATGTAATATTTCATATTTATTTGTCTAAAAAATTAATTTTAAAAATAAAACTATTTTATATTTTTGTAGTTCCTAACATAATCAAGAAATAAAGTATATGCACTGTAATAGAGTATACACAAATCTTACACATTCCCTTTACCAAATTGTATTTCATATTTTGTTTTGGTTTGTTATTATGTTGGGAATGGTGGGGGTTACAAACAGTAGTTTTATTGGTGGTTGTATACAGCTTATTTCTCTTTGACTAACAGGGACGCGGAACAAAACACTATGGCCTAATAGTGGTGGGACATTCTCTTGGAGCTGGAACTGCTGCCATTCTTTCATTTCTCTTGCGCCCGCAGTACCCTTCCCTGAAGTGTTTTGCATACTCTCCACCAGGGGGCCTTCTAAGGTACCTGCCAACTATTTGCATGTGAAATGTCAGTTATGACTATAAAGCATGTTGATTTATTTCATTTAATGTTTTCTTTCAGCGAGGATGCCATGGAATATTCAAAGGAGTTTGTGACATCTGTAGTGCTTGGAAAAGACTTGGTTCCTAGGTAAAATATGCCATTTGGCCTTTGTGTGGTCTGTTGTGTACATTATTAATTATCCTCACAGCTGTTTTCAATTCTCCATAGGATTGGATTATCTCAGCTCGAAGGTTTCCGTAGGCATCTTTTAGATGTTCTGCAGAGGAGCAACAAGCCAAAGGTTCGCTGTCTAGCTGCATATTTTCCATTGATTGATGATTCTTTCCTAGTAGAAAGCCTGTTTGTGGAACTGCTCCACTTATATACACTTTTCAGGAGAAAGTCAAGGATATAATCCATGCAGGAGAGAAGCTCTATGTTCTTGGCTTCAACTTCCCAAACACATGTATTGCGAGCCACAAGATTCTGTGTTGTAAATTCCTTCTAATATATTGCACTATTAGCACCTGACTACAGTGAGGGAAAAAGTATTTGATCCCCTGATTTTGTATGTTTGCCCACTGACAAAGAAATGTTCGGTCTATAATCTTAATGGTTGGTTTATTTTACCAGTGAGAGACAGAATAACAACAAAAATATCCTGAAAACGCAATTCAAAAAAGTTATAACTGAATTTGCATTTTAATGAGTGAAATAAGTATTTGACCCCTTCACAAAACATGACTTAGTACTTGGTGGCAAAACCCTTGTTGGTAATCACAGAGGTCAGACGTTTCACCAGGTTTGCACACATCTCAGGAAGGATTTTGTCCCACTCCTCTTTGCAGATCCTCTCCAAGTCTTAAGGTTTTGAGTCTGACCTTTGGTGACTCGAACCTTCAGCTCCCCCCACATATTTTCTATAGGATTAAGGTCTGGCTAGGCCACTCCAGGACCTTAATGTGCTTCTTCTTGAGCCACTCCTTTGTTGCCTTGGCCTTGTGTTTTGGGTCATTGTCATGCTGGAATACCCCTCCACAACCCATTTTCAATGTCTTGGCTGGGGGAAGGAGGTTCTCACCCAAGGTTTGACGGTACATGGCCCAGTCCATCATCCCTTTGATGCAGTGAAGTTGTCCTGTCCCCTTAGTAGAAAAACACCTCAAAAGCATACCTGTAGTGTTTCCATCTTCATGTTTGATGGTGGGTATGGTGTTCTTGGGGTCATAGGCAGCATTCCTCCTCCTCCTCCAAACACGGCAAGTTGAGTTGTTGATGCTAAAGAGCTTGATTTTGGTCTCATCTGCCCACAACACTTTCACCCAGTTCTCCTCTAAATTATTCAGATGTTCATTAGCAAACAGACGGGCCTGTACATGTGCTTTCTTGAGCAGGGGGACCTTGCAGGAGCTACAGGATTTCAGTCCTTCATGGCGTAGTTACATAGTTAGGTTGAAAAAAAGGCACAAGTCCACCTAGTTCAACCAATAAAAAAAAAATAAAAAAAATCATACAATCGCATATACACAATCCTTCACCCACAATTGATCCAGAGGAAGGTGAAAAACCCCAGCAAAGGATGATCCAATTTGCTACAGCAGGGGAAAAAATTCCTTCCTGATCCCCCAAGAGGCTATTGGATTTTCCTGGATCAACTTTAGCTATACATGTCAGTACCCAGTTATATTATGTACATTAAGGAAAGAATCCAGGCCTTTTTTAAAGCAATCTACAGAGCTGGCCAGAACCACCTCTGGAAGGAGTCTATTCCACATTTTTACAGCTCTAACTGTGAAGAAACCTTTCCGCATTTGGAGATTAAATCTTTTTTCCTCTAGACGTAAAGAGCGCCCCCTTGTCCTCTGTGATGGCTTTAAAGTGACTAACTCAACACCAAGTTCACTATATGTACAAAATATGTATTTGTACATGTTGATCATATGCCCCCTTAATCTCCTCTTCTCAAGGGAGAATAAATTCAGTTCCTGTAATCTTTCCTCATAGCTGAGCTCCTCCATGCCTCTTATCAGTGTGGTTGCTCTTCTCTGCACTTTCTCCAGTTCCCCGATATCCTTTTTGAGAACTGGTGCCCCAAACTGAACTGCATATTCCAGATGAGGTATTACTAATGATTTGTACAGGGGCAAAATAATGCCTCTATCTCTGGAGTCCATACCTCTATTAAAAACAAGAAAGGACTTTGCTTGCTTTGGAAACCGCAGCTTGGCATCGCATGCCATTATTAACCACTTCCCGCCCGGCACATTGAAAAATGACGTCCGGACGGGTGGCTCATTATCCTGACTGGATGTCTATTGACTTCCTCAGGATAAGGCGATCGGTGGTGCCGTGGGTCAGTCTGACACGCCGCATTACCGACCAAGGTAAAAGGCTTCGATCCGAAGCCTTTTACCATGTGATCAGCCGTGACCAATCACGGCTGATCACAGTGTAAATAGGAAGAGCCGTTTATCGGCTTTTCCTCTGCTCAGGTCTGCAGACCTGAGCAGCGGAGAGCCGATCGGCTGATCTCCTGACAGGGGGGGGCTGCGCTGAACGTTTATCAGCGCAGCCACCCTCAGGATCACCCCCACTGGACCACCAGGGAGCCGATCAGGACCACCAGGGAGCCCCCCTCCCAGGCATCACAATGAGGCCGCCCAGGACCACCAGGGAAGGCGCACAGAGGCCGCCCAGGACCACCAGGGAGCCCCCACTAGACCCCCAGGTAAGGGCAATATTATGCACTGTAGGGATGGCACTGTGCCCATGTATGATGCCTGCCAGTGCCATCCCTAACAGTGCTTGTTGCACCAGTGCCCACCACTGCCACCTATCAGTGCCCACCTGTGCCACCTAAAAGTGCCCACCTGTGCCACCTAAAAGTGCCCCCTATCAGTGCCCAGTGCCGCCTAGGAGTGTCCATCAGTGCCGCATATCAGTGCCACGTATCAGTGCCCGTCAGTGTTGCTTGTCAGTGCAGCCCATCAGTGCTGCATATTCGCCCCATCATCAGTGCAACCTTATCAGTGCCACCTCATCAGTGCCAATCTGTACTGCCTCATCAGTGCCCGTCAGTATAGCCTCATCAGTGCCCATCAGTGTAGCCACATCAGTGCCCGTCAGTGAAGGAGAAAATGTACTTTATACAAATTTTTGTGACAGAAACAAAGAAAAATGTTTTGTTTTTTTTTCAAAATTTTCGGTCTTTTTTTTTGTTATAGCGCAAAAAATAAAAACAGCAAGGGTGATCAAATACCACCAAAAGAAAGCTCTATTTGTGGGAACAAAATGATAAAAATTTTGTTTGGGTACAACGTCGCACGACCGCGCAATTCTCATTCGAATCGCAACAGCACTGAAAACTGAAAATTGGTCTGGGCAGGAAGTGTTCTAAGTGCATGGTATTGAAGTGGTTAAGCATATGATCTAGCAAAACCCCCAGATCCTTCTCCACTATGGATTCCCTTAGTTGTACTCCCCCTAGTATGTATGATGCATGCATATTCTTAGCCCCCAAGTGCATAACTTTACATTTATCTACATTAAACCTCATTTGCCACACAGTTGCCCAATTAGACAGTGCATTGAGGTTGGCTTGTATGTTAGAGACATCCTGTAAGGATGTTATTCCACTGCATAGCTTTGTGTCATCTGCAAAGACTGAAATGGTACTTTTAATCCCAGACCCGATATCATTTATAAAGATATTACCAACTGTTTTCTTGGTGACTATGGTCCCAGCTGCCTTGAGATCATTGACAAGATTTTCCTGTATAGTTCTGGGCTGATTCCTCACCGTTCCCAGGATCATTGAAACTCCATGAGGTGAGATCTTGCATGGAGCGCCAGACCGAGGGAGATTGACAGTTATTTTGTGATTCTTCCATTTGTGAATAATCACATCAACTGTCTTCACCCTTTCACCAAGCTGCTTGGCGATGGTCTTGTAGCCCATTCCAGCTTTGTGTAGGTCTACAATGTCCCTGATATCCTTGGACAGCTCTTTGGTCTTGGCTATGGTGGAAAGATTGGAATCTGATTGATTGATTAATTGCTTCTGAGGACAGGTGTTTTTTATACAGGTAACAAGTTGAGATTAGGAGCACTCCCTAAGAGAGTGTTCCTAATCTCAGCTTGTGACCTGTATAGAAGACACCTGGGAGCCAGAAATCTTGCTGATTGATAGGAGATCAAATACTTATTTCACTCATTAAAATGCAAATCAATTTATAACTTTTTTTCAAATGCATTTTTCTGGATATTTTTGTTGTTATTCTATCTCTCACTCTTAAAATAAACCTACCATTAAAATTATAGACTGATCATTTCTTTGTCAGTGGGCAAACACAAAATCAGCAGCGGATCAAATACTTTTTTCCCCTCACTGTAGGTCCTATATGTTTCAATCTAATCATTTGTTAATCTGATCATTTCAATATTTCATTTGTATTTTATAAAATCTTAGCATGTTTGTATATTTTTTGCATTGATACGGTAAACTGTGTCTATAGGGATTTTTTGTTTTAAGTTTTTGGGATGTGTTTTGCTGTTTTGTGTCCCAATGGGAGACTTTTTCGTCACAACTTGTCCAGAAGACACACCTGGAAGTAAGAGGAAATCCACCTTTAGACATTTCTCACCTATTCTGGTGAAAGACATTATTTTTGGATTTTCAATCACTTTCTGTCCCAGTAACTGTGATCAGCAGTACAGAGACATTGAATTTTTATAGCAGGAACACAGACAGCAATAAAAAGGTTCTAACCCTTCTCTGCTATATCCAAAGCCAAAACAAAAAAGTTTTCCCTAGAGATATGGGATATGATCAGACTAATTAGGAATTGGTCACTTAACCTCTGGAAGATTTACCCCCTTCATTACCAGGCCATTTTTTGAGATACGGCACTGCGTTACTTTGACTTTAATTTTTTTACTATCAGTTGTGCAGTCATGCAACGCTGTACCCAAATAAAAGTTACGTCATTTTCCCCCCACAAATAGAGCTTTGTTTGGATGGTATTTGATCACCACTTCATTTTTATTTTTTGCACTACAAACAAAAAAATACCGACAATTTTAAACAATAAAATATTTTTTTACTTTCTGCTATGAAACATATCCAATAAAAAATAAAAAAAAATCTTTATAAATTTAGGCCAATATGTATTCTACATATTTTTGGTTAAAAAAAATCCCAATAAGCGTATATTGTTTGGTTTACGCGAATGTTATAGCCTCTACAGACTATAAAAAAAAATATTAATGGAATTTTTATTTATCTATTTTTTATACTAGTAATTTCGGGTGATCAGCGACATTACAACAGACAATCGGACATAAACTGAAACTTCTGACAAGGAAACCATGTTAAATGGACTGTAGTGGAAATTTGCAAAATGCAAAAAGCACTAAAAATGCATAGGTGTGAATTCAGCCTAAAACAGTGATCAGTGCTAAAAATATGCACTGTCGCTGTACAAAATACACTGTCTGGGAGGGGGATAAACATCTAGGGTGATCAAGGGTTAACTGTGTGCCTAGCCAGTGTCTTTGTGTACTGTATCTGCTTATCTGTTGCTTTTACTAGGGGAAGAGATGGATTTTAGTCCCTGCTTTGCAGGAACTGAATAATGACAGCAGGCCCATGCCCCCCTGCAGGAAGAAGTGCAGGATCGCATATACATGTATATATGTAATCCGGCGCAGAGCTGCTGACCTGAAGCAGTAAAACTGCTATAGGGTGGTCAGCAAGTGGTTAAGTTCAATGCTGTGCTTGTGATAATCACACTTTTCTACCAATTTAATATTTATTTATTTTTTAATCAAATATTTTTTTTATTGAGGTGTAGCATGGTGTACAAAAAAAGAGAAACCATCCGCACAAAAGGACAGAGTACCCCCCAGCCTCCAAAAAAACTCCCCCAAAGCATGGTAACACCCACGACAAACAGTTATAAACAAACGAGTGCTGGTGAGATGTTTTTAAGATGTTGGAATTACATGACATAATATAATCTCTTTAGATGATGCAAAAAACGATCATATAAATAATCTGGTCAAAACAATTGCAACTCAGACTAAATCAGACAAAGCAGCAAAGAAGCATTTCTCAACTCGATAGAGATGGTTTGCGAGTAGGATTAAAAATGTTATAATCCCACATTTAGCCATTCAGCAATATGAAGAGAAAAAATTGCAGGGGTTTTATACATTTTTTCGCATGTGTGAAGGCAGAAATCTCAGAATATTATGCGTTTTGCATCATATCAAGTATTTTGTTACATATTAAGGTCTCATTTACATGGGCATACTGATCCATACAACCATGAGAAGGCCTGTCTTCACCCACATAGGATGTACAAGCAGAGGCGTAACTAGAACCTTCAGGGCCCCGGTGCAAGAAATTATGAAGGGCCCCCTGACCAGGGCCCTTCCCTCTTCCCACTGATCCTGGGGCCCTTT
This sequence comes from Glandirana rugosa, assembly GCA_018402905.1. Taxonomy (NCBI): domain Eukaryota; kingdom Metazoa; phylum Chordata; class Amphibia; order Anura; family Ranidae; genus Glandirana; species Glandirana rugosa. The sequence goes on from BLSH010311025.1 coordinate 1,987,508, forward strand.
ACTCCCATCGTGGGTCCCTTTATTACAGTACTGCAGTGGGGCCCTTTCACAAGTTCTGCAGCAGGCCCCAGGGGGACCAGGGAAGCACACAGGGGCCCTGGGTACAGCAGAAGACAAGTAAACTGGATAGAGGAAAATGGAGGAGATTGGGTCCTCTAAATGCCACCCCCGCCATCCCTCCTATTCAGGTGTACAAGGGAAGCACATGGGCCCCCTGGACCATGGGGCCCGGTTGCAATTGCAACCCCTATCGTTACGCCCCTGTGTACAAGTGTTTCATGTACATCCATGTTGTACCAATGCACAGTTTAGAATGATTCTGAACCATGCATCAGTCCCACGCGGATGTACACTCCGGGATGTGCTTGGAGATCCGTGCAGGGTAAAGCCGGCCCTTCACATGGGTGTTCGGATCGGTACACTTGTGTGAAAGAAGCCCAAGAGAATATGTTCACAGATCAGTTGGTGAACAGTCCCAGTTGTCACCAGCCTAACAATAGAACCATATTAACTCTACAGCTTGTCATAAATGCCTCTCTTTTTTGTATAGTGGCGGATCATCCTGGGGGGTACAAAATGTATACCTAAATCAGAACTTCCTGATGAGTGTGAGGGGATAACTGTGCCCAATAACCGCCTCTGGACTCACCCTAGTGATCTGACCATAGCGCTGTCTGCCAGCACACCTCTCTACCCGCCTGGACGGATCATTCATGTAGTGCACAACCATCCTGAGGAACGATGCTGGTAAGTGTATTGGGACTGTCGTATAGAATATTATTAAAAGCTGTGATTACTGATATTCACCATACCACATTTCCTGTAATACTGGGCTTGCCTTTACCCTATGAAGTTTCTGGGATCAAGAGGAGCCAACATACTTTGCCATTTGGGGGGACAACAAAGCATTTGAGGAAGTGATCATCTCTCCAGCCATGCTGCATGAACATCTCCCTCACGTTGTGATGGAAGGACTCAATAAGGTAAGGGAAAGTGGGTGCTTAGGAGTATGTTACATGTTACACCCTAAATTCCTAAAGGTAAGCTTTGCCTTTGCTTAATCTATTGAGATACTGTATTTTTTCACAGTAATGGTGCCAGCCCTATTGGTTAGCAAGAAAACCTCCTATCCTCCCAGTATTCTTTATTATATATTAACCCCCCACCCCAAATGTAAAAGCACTAAGCAAAATGTCACCAGGCCTTATAATTCTTTTTTCCTTTTTTTTCACAAACAAACCATAGTACAAATGATAAAGGAGTTGACATAATTTGAGCATTAACATATTTCCCAAAGAGCAGATCTCATGTGTCTCACACTAGATGATCATTTTATGGGGATATTGAAGGCAGGATAAAAGAAAAGGTACTGTAAGAAATGGAGTGATTTACAGAGCTTTCCGTTTTAGGATCGTATGACTTATAGATGTAATGTATAGGATATTTAAGTCCATTGCTCTAATGTCTTTTTAATGCTAATGGGAACCATAGTAAGAACGTAAGATTTGCAGAACATTAACTTGTTCTTGCCAGCATCACACATACAAGCAGCTTCGCGAATGTGGGCTTTCTTCCAAGGTGCCACATATATAGCCACTCCGGCACTCTAGACCAAACTGTTCCTAATCGCGCGTGGATTTGTTGTAATGATCTGGATTTGGGAGGATCTCTCTCTTTCTCTCACGTGATCAATGTTGGCTGTCAGTGATCAATCACTTAAACTTACCCCTGTACTGTCTCCTCTGAATGAACAATAATTGTACTAAAGTTCAAAAAAATAATTTTTACTATTTTGGAGATATCTATTATCATTTACCACCAAATAAAGGCCTTGTGTATCCTGAAAAAAGCAAGATGTAATTCACCTGGATATATTAAGGAGTCCTTTTTTAAAATATTTGTTGAACGAATGTCACAAACATTTGTTCATTTACCCAATTTTTTTTCTAATACTATGACTTCCTATGATAGTCAAAATGCAGTATTTTTTCTGATGGCATTTCAGAAACATATACCACATTAAAGCCTAATACACACTAGTCGTTTCTTTTCATTCAACCCAGCAGGGCTATATGAAAAAAACTGACAGAGCCACTGTACTAACAATCCACTGTTCTATTTTGTTCTGACGAGGGTGCCCCCCGCCAGAACACCCTGGTCAGCACTCCCAGCCATTGGTCAGCCAACCGGCAGACCTTTTTCGCTCATGCCCCTTTGACAGAGGCTGGCTGAATGGACCAACTCCAGTACACACAGGCCGAATGTTGATGCCGCTCGACATTTGGCTCACATGTAGTAGGCTTTAAGCCACTATATGACCCGACGTTTATAAGAAATCGTATTATTATCTTATTCGAGAAAATAGACTCCTATCTACTTACGATGATTATGTACAGATTTACAAATGCATTCCATAGTTAAAAAACTACGTTCAGGCATTAAAATATTTGGCATTCCTGAAAAAAACAAAACTATACTCATTTAGGTGGATGCAGCATTGGTCCGATGCTGCATCTGTCGCCCGCCGGTTCCAGACCGAGAACGGAGCGATCAAAGACTGCTGATCGCTCAGCTCTCTGTCTTTAGGCTGCAGAGAGCTGGTGACTGTCAGTCTTTGGCTCTTTGTTCTTCCCCTCACACTGGGCTTAGCAGGGGGCAGAATTGGCTGGCTCAGACTCTGAGGGTCAGTGAGAGGCTGAACAAGCTGCCGCTCCAGGCATCTGGGTGGATCCCAACTGTAAACTTGGGATCTTTCCTAAGCCTGGACTGGCACTGTGACGCTAGCCAACAATGAACTTTAACCCGATATCAGCTGAAAACGGGTCACAGGAGTGCAGAACGAACTGCACTCCTGTGATCCATAGGAGAGGTACAGCCAAAAAAGCTTTGGTCATACTTCTCCTTTTAAGATTTGTTTTACCTTCAAGCATTAAGGACTTAACAACACATCATGTAATCTCTTGAAGAGGGGTAAATGACTGGAAGTAAAAAGTGGATTTTCACATCATCACAAAAGTATCTTTTTGCCATTATCGAAAGTGATACATGGTATCAAAAGAAACACTAGTTAAAGTGGAAATATACATACCTCCACTTCAGTGCTGCAAGCTCCTGGAGCTCCCCCACTGGCTGCTGGCATCTTCGACCATTCTTCTTCCGAGGTCCAGTCTTTGGCCATTTTGATTGGCTGGCCCAAGAAGGAGTTGCCCTTTATTTCCACTTTAAGTGCCCTTTTTCAGATGCAGTTGATCTTTCTGAGGACCACTACATGTTAGCTAGTGCTTGTTCTGCTGTGCCGCTATGTGCATCCTCATAGTAGTCAGGATCAAAGAGCAATATTAAAACTTCATTTTAATAAAATAAAAAACATGTTATACTTACCTGCTCTGTGCAGTGGTTTTGCACAGAGCAGCCCCGATCCTCTTCCTTTTGGGTCCCCCACCAGCGCTCCTAATTCCTCCCTCCCTCGAGCAGTGCCCTCAGAGAAAGTTACTTGCCCTAGGAGCACCTCTGCATCCTTGCTCCCGAGCCACTGCTTTATGCATCCATAAGACACACAGAGCTGTGGCTGCCCCCCCCCCCCCATTGTCTCACTGGCTGTGATTAATAGCAGTGAGAGCCAATGGGGAGGGAGAGTCACCATACAGCCAAGGCTATCATGGACATCACTTGATGGGACTCAGGTAAGGATTGGGGAGGACTGGAGGGAGGGCACTGCACAGAATGCTTAAAGGTAAAAAAACATTCAGCCTTTAGAATAACTTTTAGAATCACTTTAAATTCACATTATCTGGCATATAGTGGGCCAGGTGGGACTGCACAGTTCAGTAATTTATATAAGCATTGGTAACTTTTGACCTGTTTTGTACACCCACATAAACAAGTGTTAGGTGTTTTTATTCACATTATGCTTCTATCTTTTACTAGTATGATTCTTTTCCTTACCAGGTTCTGGAGAATTATAACAAAGGCAAGACAGCTCTGCTGTCTGCTGCAAAAGTGATGGTTAGTCCAACAGAAGTTGACCTAAACCCTGAGCTGATCTTCCACCAACCACCCCATCTGTCTCCTCCCATCCTGGAGGTGATACCTGCCATCATGCCTGGGACAAATGCCAACAGGAGGAACAGCAGCACCAAGTAAGCAGCGGGATGTTCAGTTGTGGCCATAAAGATTTTCATTTAGAATACTGATCATGGCCACTTACCATATTACCCCTGAAAACAAGCAGGGCCCATATTCCATCATTGTTTATATTTGCCCAGTATTGCTGCCGATACCTGACAAAGTACTTTGATTAATTTTCATAAAAATAAAATACACTGTATACTCTAACTTGTCATGTTGTGTGGATGTGGGTGTATGGTTGAGGGATAAATTGGTGTTAGCTGGCGTGATCTAAAATGGGTTTTAATGTAGGGAATGTTGGGAAGTATGGAACTTATTGCAGCTTATTTTCCAGCAATTGCTTCAATGTATTCCACTTCTTAACCTTCGTCCATCTGTCTCACATTTCCTTACGCATGTTTCTTGTCCTTGTTATTCAGGAACCTGTGTGCTGTGATCTGATTTCTCTTTGCTCGCCTGTGTAATGGACACTGTTCTGTCCGTTTTTCTTGCATTACCATGGCCTGTTTGTGTCGTGATTTGTAATCTCATCTGTGAGTTTTTTCAGTCTTTTTTTCACCCCGAAACATATCATACCAGTTTTGTAATGTGTCTTTTATTGTTTATTCACTAGTTGTTTCTAGTTTGGAACACTATGAAATTGCTTTTTCTCCAGAGATGAACTAGTGTAGTATGGATCCCATACACACTGATTATTTTTCAGGAAAGAATGGCTAGAGACATTCATGGGTGGTTAAGATGCTAAGACATGGTCCAACTCACCAAAAGTTAAAATGATTGTAATAAACATGCCAGCTTGAGTGTGAATGATAATATACCAATGGGAGGGGATGTTTCTGCTGGAGGTTTCCAAGGCCAGCTTATCGTGGTGAAAATTTAGAGGGGAATAATAGCACTTTTAAGAGTTCCCGTTGTTAAATAAAAGCCATGAAACCCAAACTTACTATATAGTGAAGGCACTTTCAAAGGTCTGAATGTCTAATCAAACTTTCTGCAGGTAGCTCCACGAGCCTAGAATTCTGGGGAGCTCTGATATGTAATAATAAACTACATCCCCCATTTGTGGTTTATTATTACTATACAGGATTTAAATTTTACGTTTACGCAGAGCTTTACAATGTAAAAGAGTAACTGTATAGTTACAATACAATAAAATAAAAGAGGGTCCAGCTTATAAGAGCTTACAATATAATAGGGTGATACAAGTGGTACAAATGGTTATAACTGTGGGGGATGAGCTGATGGAAGTGATAAAAGATTAGTTTGAGGCATGATAGACTTCCCTGAAGAGATGAGTTTTCAGGGATCTCATAAAGGAAGCCAAAGTAGGAGATAGCCAGGCAGACTGAGGTAGAGGGTTCCAGAGAGGGAGATGGGAGAGCCTCTGGAGAAGTCCTGGAGATGAGCATGGGAGGAGGATACTAGGGAGCTTGAGAGCAGGAGGTCTTGAGAGGAGTGGAGGGAATGGTTTGGGTGATATTTGGAGACAAGATTGGTGATGTAGGTCAGGGCAGAGTTGTGAATGACTTTGTAAATTGTTGTTAGAATTTTGAACTTAATTTGCTGGGTGATTGGAAGCCAGTGTAGGTATTGGTGGAGGGGGTAGCAGACACTGAGCGGTTGGTAAAATAGATGAGTCTGGCAGCAGCAGTCATGACAGACTGAAGAGGGGATAGCCTATAGAGAGGTAGGCCTATGAGAAGGGAGTTGCAATAATCAAGGCGAAAGATAACAAGGGAGTGAATGAGTAGCTTAATGGTTTCATTAGTTAAAAAGGGGCACATTTTAGAGATGTTACAAGGGTGAAGTTACAAGCTTTTGACAAAGATTGCATTCGGGGCTGAAAGAACAGGTCAGAGTCTAGGATTACACCTAGTACCCTGGCATGAGGGGAGGGATTGATGGTTGCATTATTGACCTTGATTGAAAAGTCATGGAGAGGCGCACGGGCAGGGGAGAATATTATCAACACGATTTAGAGAGATTTAGTTTAAGGAAGTGGTGCGACATCCATGCTGATATGTCAGCAAGTTAGATTGTAAGCTCTAACAAGCAGGGCCCTCTGATTTCTACTGTATTTAAGTGTATTGTATTTGTACTGTCTACCCTCAAGTTGTAAAGCGCTGCGTAAACTGTTGGTGCTATATAAATCCTGTATAATAATAGTAAGTTAGTAATGCAGGAGGAGACTGAAGGAGTGAGGTGAGGAGTAGACAGATTTGGGTGCCATTGGCATAGAGCTGATATTGGAAGCCATGGGTGGTTACAAGTGACAGAGGGAGGAAGTGTAGATAGAGAGGAGAAGGGGTCCAAGAACAGAGCCTTGGGGGACCCCTGTTTTGGCTATGCTTCTCCTATGGATCACAAGAGTGCAGTTCGTTCTGCACTCCTGTGACCTGTTTTAATCCGGCAAAGGTCAAAAGTCGTTGTCGGCTGACGTCACACTTCCAGTCCAAGCTGGAGAAAGATTCCAACTTTACAGTCGGAATAAACCCAGATGCCTGAACTTCTCTTAAACATTAGTGGGACTCAGGAATAGGCAAACAGAGCTGGTAAACAGAAAGCTGGCTGAATCTGACCTGATTTTTCACTACATATTAAGTACCGGTTCCATAGCATTTACAGTATATAGTCACACATTTCTTTTAGGTCCCTGGTGCCTAACTCTTGACCCTCCAGCTCTCTACAAGCTGCTCATGCCTTCTTCAGCTGTGTACTGGCTGCATCAAGTCCTGGCAGAACATCACATGTGGGCAATATGGAGAGAAAGCAAAACAAACAGCAATGGCTGTTTGTTATGCTTTCTTTAGGAGGACCAGATGAATGTACTTCCTGCATAGCCTATATGACAAGGCCATATGACTGTATGGGGCTGAGACTAACCTCTGATGTCAGAGGCTGTTAGCCGCAAATAAGGTGGGGTGAGAGTGCTACAGAGCAGTGAGCATGGAAAAAAAAGGTGGTTTGTCTATTTAACCACTTCAAGACCGAGCCTGTTTTTTGGGTTCGGTGTTCACGAGTTAAAACCAGTTTTTTTCCTAACACCCTAGAGAATAAAATGGCGGCCATTGCAAAACTTTATGTCGCTCCGTATATGCGCAGCGGTCTTACAAGCGCGTTTTTTAAAAAATAAGACAACAGTAAAGTTAGGCCAATTTTTTTCCATATTGTGAAAGATAATGTTATGCTGAGTAAAATGATACCCAACATGTCATGCTTCAAAATTGCATCCGCTCGCGGAATGGCGACAAACTTTGCAACATAAAAATCTCCATTGGCGACGTTTAAAAAAATTCTACAGGTTAGCATTTTTGACGTACAGAGGAGGTCTAGTGCTAGAATCATTGCTCTCGCTCTAACGATCGCGACGATACCTCACATGTGTGGTTTGAATACCGTTTTCATATGTGGGCGGGACTTGCGTATGCGTTCGCTTCTGCGCGCGAGCTCGCAGGGACGGGGCGATTTTAATTTTTTTTTTTAATTATTTTAATTTTTATTTTTACACTATTCTTTAAAAAAAAAAAATTGATCACTTTCAGTCCCATTACAAGAAATTTAAACATTCTTTGTAATAGAAAAAAGCATGCCAGGACCTCCTAAATATGAGATCTGGGGTCAAAAAGACCTCAGATCTCATATTTACACTTAAGTGCAAAAAAAAAAAAAAAAAATTTTGAAAAAAATGACAGTCTTGTAAAAAAAAGACCATTGCCATGTTTTGGAGCCGGGTGAATGGCTTCAGCCGCTCACTCGGCTCATGGACACTAGGGGGGACAGACGCGATCATCTCCGCCGCTGCCGGGGGAGCACCTCTCCCGCCTCTGATAAAAGTGATCTTGTGGCGTATCCGCCGCTGAGACCACTTTTATCTTGTGCAGAATCGCCTGCACTAAAAGAAGATACCGGGGTTATGGTAGCTATCTGCTACCATAACAGCGGTATTCCACTTCAAAGTGACCGCCGTCATATGACGGCGTTGGTCCGGAAGTGGTTAAATCTCAACTCCAGGCAATTTTTTTATTCATTCAGTGGGGCTGTGCCCACACTGCATGGGTTAACTGCTTGTTTATCTAGGGGTGAACACAGTGGCTATACACACCTAATCCTTCGATCCTCTGGAAAACAATGCTCCTCCGCTTCCAGCGGAATCTTCCTAATGTCTTCACGTCCAAAGCCGGTCTATGGGCGTGATAACGTCAGGAACAGTCCACCAAACTAGATCACTGTACCACAGGGGGGACAGGAGCGGCAGGGACCGGTCTTCCGATGGGAGGGATCGGAGGATTAGATGAGTATATCTTGTCTCTCCAATCCCCTAAACAAAAATGAGCATTTAACCCATGCAGTGCGGGCACGGCCCTACTGCAAGGAAAAAAAAAATTGCCCGGAGTTCAGCTTTGGAGAAAATTCCAAATATTGGCATCTTATACATAGTTACGTTGGTCCAGCCTGGATCAATGTAATTATGCATATAACATACCAGACCAATGCCCCTGGAAGCTGGAAATCACTGAAGTAGACACTGCCTCTTCACCTGGTCTAATCAAATCAAAATGAAAACCATTCTCTGAACAGCGCCCATGCTGAGTGGCCAACATGCTGTGTGGCCAACATGCTGTGTTCACAATGCATGACAGCAGCCGCTGGGCGAGGGAACCCGGAAGCACGTGGAGATCATTGAAGTAGCTATGTCTGCTTCAGTGATTTCCAGCTTCCAGGTGCATCACCCAGTTATAGCATATACATAGTTACATTTGTACAAGCAGGACCAATGTAACTATGTATCACATACCGATGCCTGTACCACATAGCTGAACTAGTAGATAGTAGAGTCACCCTCCTGGCTGAACAGTGATAGAAGCATGTGAATCTCAGAATTGACTGAACGGAATTATAAATTCATTACAGTTCACATAAATATTTCAAATGTGTAATAAGCTATTTGACTTGAGTTCTGCTATAAGAGTACCTGGGCAGTTTTTGTTATCCTGGAATTATTTTTGCTGGTTCACATTCAGAGGAAAAGCTCTTTCATTTGGTGGTAGTGACACTTGCATTTATGAATGGCATTTCCTATCTTGGATATCAACTCTTTCAGCTAAACTGGTCAGTGGGAAATTTTAAGAGAATGTGTTGCAAAGCAATATTTATTAGGCCTTGATGCACTTTTTCACTGCTTATTAGTTGCAGTGTGAAACATTGAACCTTTTCACTGAATTGCTAGCTTAGAACTAGTATGTTTCAGTAGTTGGGCAATGGTTTTCTACCTTATTCTCTTACACAGATTGCATGCAATTCCCATAGCTGAAGGCATCCTATGGGAGCTAAATTTTGCAGCTGAGAATAAGATTAAAGTTTATCTAAAGTTTGTTTTGTACAGAGTGGTGGTGGGTGGGGACAATTAGAAACCTAAAGTTTTGAGATGTGTTGGGAAGATTCACAGGGTTTATGAAAGGACTGAAAACGAGGAAAAATCTATTTTGATTTGTCACCAAAAAATTAATGAGGGAACACATCAAATGTGGAATTTTTTTTTATAGTTTTTGGGCGATTTCCTTACTTCCTCTTTTGTCCATGGGAAAGGAAGTAATGAAAATCTCTCAAATGGGACAGAAATGGCAAAATTAAACCCAACTAGCGGTTTTAACCTTTCTCTATCCAAAATGTATACATTAAAAGAAGAGTTTTAGATATACTTTTAACAGATTATTTTGTCCCCTTGGCTTTATTGTATAGGTGTAAACCTTTATATGCCTCTTCAAGCTGCTGAAAAATCTGAAGTTCAGAAATGCAAGTGCATTTGGCTGTGTATTGTGTATGTATGTATGTGTGTGTGTATGTGTGTGTGTGTATATATATATATATATATATATATATATTATACACACTCATATATGCGTTACATGTTTTCATTCCTGTTTTAAGTTACAAAGTATTACAATGATAAAACCAGTTAGAATTTTAAAAATTCAGTGGAACCCTGGTCTGGAAGATTTGTTAAAAAGTTAGCATGTAGCCTCTTTGCCTAGATTGCAATCAGTGCCATGTACAATGTAATGTATACTGACTTTGGTGGCTATTCTTTTGCATTCCTTAATCTTGCATTTGCATTAAAAAGAGACTCGTTTTTTTTTTTCCACTACTGTAGGAGTAAACAATCTGAGATTAGCCTTGAAGGATTCTACGACTCTCGACTTCTGTCCCCAGTATTCAAGGACCCTGTTGAGTTATTGTTGATGAGCACCAAGGACTGCTTGGCAGTTTCCCTGCAGGACCGTAGAGCTCCACTGGCTACAATGGAGAGCCTGTCAGACAATGAGTCCGTATACAGTTTTGATTCAAGGCGTTCCTCTGGGTTCCGAAGCATTCGGGGTTCCCCCAGTTTAAGAGCTGTACTGGAACGTGATGAGTCTCACTGTTTTTTCATTGATCCCACCATTCCAGAGGAGAACCCATCTCTAAGCTCTCGTACAGAGCTTTTGGGGGCAGATGCCCTTTCTAAACACTCACAGGAAAGCCAACATACTGAAATTGTTCATAACAGTGGTCGGTCATCTCCAGGAGATATGCCACCCTGGGAGGAAGAGATCGTAGCAGGAGCAGAGACCACAAGGGTGCAAACGCCTGCACAGGAGGAGCTGTCTTTACAAAATGGCCGCCTCACAGAAGTACCCAGCCCACAAGTATTAGAATTTGCAGAATTTATAGACAGTCTGTTCAATTTAGACAGTAAAAGTGGGTCTTTGCAAGACCTTTACAATATGATGGTGTCAGAAGGAACAGACCGCGACATGGCCAAGTCAGTAAGCGATCAGGAGATACTTCTAAGAGCACAGTTTGAGCCAAATCTGGTGCCGAAGCCTCCCCGTCTCTTTGCTGGTTCAGCTGATCCATCCTCGGGCATATCTGTGTCTGCCTCTTTTCCTCTCAGCTCTTCGGGTGAGCTCATGGACTTGACACCCACAGGGATGAGCAGCCAGGAGTGCTTAACACCCGATCCCACACGGACTGCCACACCCACAGGGCCTACACATGCTAAACAGGAAGAATTGCTCATTTCTGCTCTCTAGCAGAGCACACAGAGAACATTAGGTAGAATATATATATGGAGGGAATGCAGCTTTAGAAATAGAAATCTGCCAGGCTACTGTAGGTAGAGATATACCAGAGCTTAGTTAGCAAAGGTGATTGAGATGGCAGAGATAGCTGCCATCCTGCCATTAGGTTTATACCTGCGGTACCAATATTTTGCAAACCATGCGGCAGCTAAAAGGTATGTTGAACCTTTGAGAGGATGATAAACCAAGGAAATTGAATTGTTGCACTATGAAGATGCCACCACATGGCAGTCTTGCATGGCTTCTACTTTACCAGCCAAGGCTTCATGCCAACCTGTGTCATTGGTCTGTTGGAATGTTGAAGTTTATAAGAAAACTGAGTGGGCATTTTGGGTTGCTCTACCACTTTCTGCCCTAGGGCATTTAGATAAGGCCATATTTCTACCTTTTGCTCTACAAACACATAGTTACACTACAGTCTGTCAACCACTGTGGGGCAAACAGGGACACCCCTCTACCCTTTGCCTTCATTGCTTATGTCATTTATGTGCCATTAGGTTTCCTGACTAGATTACATGGAAGAATGTATGAGTGGCAAATGTATGTAATAGAATATGAACTGGAATATTAGGGATTTTTAAGCAGCATTACTTCTGTGCACTGCACTGTGGCAAAATCAAAGTGACATGTACCATGGGAAACATTTAGGACTATATGCATTTTCACTGTTGGTGATGTCATTTACTTCAGTCAGCATTATGTGTATGAGACCACCATGCATGAAGCAATAAGAACCTGGTTAAAAGCTTGCTCTCTCCAATATTAAAGTATGTAGACAAGCCATGTGATCATGGCTTATAGAATAAGACTTGGCCTCTCAATACAACTTGAGTCAGTGGCCATGCACAAAGCAGACAGTAGAACCAGTTCAGCTTTCATAGATGTGGTCATTGCACCACTGGAATATCTGTACCATCCAAAATACCACCCTGGTATGTGACCTGCTGATACTAACAATACTGGACTTTATTATGCGCAACTAAGAACTAAAATCACCCTTTTGAGTCCAGTTATGGCATTTATAAGCCTGATGAAGGGGTGTCTGGCTGTTCGTGTTGTCTTGTTATGAGAAAACACTAATGTACAAAGCTTTTGGATTCTTAGATCTTAAAATTGATGCTCTCATTAGACCATGTAAAGTTTAAAATGTTTGTTCACTTTTTAAGAAGAAATTAAAACGTGAACTAAAACCCCCACTCCAGTTCCCGAATTTCCACTCGGTGATAAGCTGTCGGTGTCCACAAAGCCATTACAGCTTTCCAGGGATTTTAAATTTGTGCTGTTCTGCCTCTTCTCTGTGTAGCACCTCTGGGATAGATCAGAGCAATTCTGATTGGTCAGCGTCGATACAGAGAATCGCTCTGTTGCGTTGGCACTGATAGCTCATCACCAATAGAGAAAAGTACAGCAGGGATCTGGAGAAACTGGAAGGTTTTTCTGAAAAAGTGAACTAACCCTTTAAAATAAAGGGCACCTTGTTTTTGTAGAGAGCAGGTCTCATCAGAGCTACAGCACTCCATATGAAATCAATTGACTGTATTTAATCCATCAGCTGTTGTTAAGTTGAATCCAGCGCCTCTGATATATTCCATCTGAAATGCAGTATATGCGTTTATTCATGGGAACTGGCACCTTTTTGTAGTGCCACAGTACTTGAGCATTTATAAGACTATCATTTAGCACTGTTGTAGTTTGCCTGAACAGAAGAACCAACCTATGTGGTCAGAGTCTGGGTTCATATCCGTGCCACATGAATGCGTGCTTGTTTTAGCATTTCTAAAAACACCTTGAATGTATCCATGAGTGTGTGTATATATATATATATATATATATATGTATGTATGTATATATATATATATGTGTGTGTGTGTGTGTATATATATATATATATATATGTGTGTGTGTGTGTATGTGTGTTTATGTCAGTTAACTAAAGTATACCTCACGACATCGAGACTACTCTGGACGAGAGA
>BLSH010311025.1:2033095-2054199 GCA_018402905.1 Glandirana rugosa
AAGATAAAGGAAAACCTGCAAACATGGCCTGTTGGGGGTACTTGAGGACATGGTTGCGAGCCACTGCTCTAAAAGACCCAAGGCCTATAACAGCAGGCTGATCCTCCAAATGCAGGATAACATGCATCACATCCAGTAGGTTTGACACAACCCCTTGTATATCCAAGTGCACTGAGGGAGACAGCGGTGACCCAAAATCAGCCTCCTCTGTTGGAATTCTGAATCAGAAATGACAACAGGGTCTGCAGGCCTGGTTTGGCTCAGTCACAGGAGGGTCAGAGACAGACTCTATCAGTAATAGTGCTGGAGAAGGCACAGAACCCCTATGGCCAGAGTTATCTAGTAGGGCACTCCTCTCTTTTTTTTTTTTTAAAGGGTAACTTTTATGCAAAATTCTCAGATACAAAAGAATATTGTAAAATACAGAGAAAACATGCTTCGTTCACTTTACATTGCTCACAACTGCTTTGTCATACAAATCATATAATCCACTTCAGATGTGCGATCCTCCCATCACTTTACAATCATTTGACTTCATATCCAGGCATTAATTATTACCTTAATAAAAAAAAAAAAAAAAGTGTTCTGGGCGTACGTGCCCATGTGCGTTCCTAGAGGAATAACCTTAGCGCATCTCAAGTTGTGGTCGGGATGGTGCTGTCTGTCTGTACCCATGTACCCCATACCTTATGAAACTTTTGGGGACAACCCCTTGCTTCGTATGTCAATTTGTACAGTGGAACCACCTTGTTAACCAAAGTGAGCCATAGAGCAGTATCGGGTGGATTCGGGGATTTCCATTGTACGACTATGGATTTCTTGGCATATATTAACACTATACGGACAAACAATTGACTGTTTTTAGGTATAGATTCGTCATCAATATAGCCAAGTAGGCAACGTAGCGGGTTACAAATATATGGTAGCTGTGTGATAGAGCTAATGAAGGCGGTGACCTCCGACCAAAATGCCCTGATCCGAGGACATCCCCAAAACATATGAAAAAATGTGCCATCCTGTGTAGCACACTTGGAGCATGTAGCTGATGTCAGCTTATGTAGTCTGAAGAGAAGGCTGGGGGTAAAGTATGATCTGTATAAGAATTTAGCCTGCATAACCTTATCCCTTGAGGATATAACCGTCGATACCTGAATCGGCAAGATGTCTTGCCATATCTCCTCTGTCATGTCTGGAATGTCAGCTTGCCATTGTAGCTCCACCTTTGTGAGTCTAGTAGTGTTGGAGTGTAATAGGGCAGTATAGTAATTAGATACCAACTTCGAATGTACGGGTTCTCTTAACAGTTCTTCTAGTTGGGAGGTTTGTAGCGTGACGTTACGAATTCCGAATTGTGTCCTTGCAGTGTATCTTAGCTGGAGGTATTTAAAATAGGCCGATGAGGGAAGGTTAAACTCTGGACGGAACTCCTCAAAGGATTTATATCTATTTGCAAAATACAGGTGTGAGATCAGCTTAACCCCCTTTTTAAACCAGTATGCTCCGTCCGTACTACGGTTGAATTCTGATAGATTTGGATTGCTCCATAAGGGGGCATTCGGGGAGAATATTTTTTGGGCTGTAGTGGGAGTTCGTTTTGTCAGTTTGAGTATCCGTATGGACATGGCTAAAACTTTAGTTCCTTCCCTGCCTCTCGTGGATTGTCTGTGGATAAGAGGTAAGTATAGCCGCTTCCAATGCCGTGGCTGCGTTATTCACCTCCGGAAAAAACCACCAATGAGTGTGCGCGAGTTGTGAGGCTATGTAATATATATGGAGGTTAGGGAGTGCAAGGCCGCCTTCTGCAACTGGGAGTTGGAGTGTATCTTTAGATATTCAAACCGCCCGTCCTCCCCAGATGAAGCTGGTTATTATGGAATCTATTTCACGGAACTTGCTTTTAGGGATGTATACAGCGGAGTTGCTCATAATATATAGAAAACGAGGAAGGAATACCATCTTGAAGAGGTTTATCCTCCCCAAGAGTGTTAGTGGAAGTTTCGTTCATATCCTCAGGGTATCCCTTAGTTTTTTGATAAGGGGATCTAGATTATTCCCTATGTATTTGGAGATGGGTTGTTGAACAATGACCCCTTAGATATCGAAAGCTCTGGACAATTTTCAACGGGCAAGAGGTTGGAATGTTCAGACATATGTCTTGGTCTATCGGGAATATGAGTGACTTATCCCAGTTGACCTGAAACCCTGAGTACTGCCCATACTCCTGAATTATCCTGAGTAGTGTGGGGAGGGAGGACTGCGGGTCAGCCAGGTAGACGAGCATTTCATCTGCGTAAAGAGACACCTTCTCCTCCAAGTCTCCGACCCGCAGCCCCACCACCCCAGTGCTGGCACATATCAGGGACGCCAGAGGCTCTATTGCCAAAGAAAAAAGCATCGGTGACAGAGGGCATCCCTGCCTGGTGCCCCGTCCAATACGAAAGGGATCAGATATTATGTTGTTTATCCTAATTCTGGCCTTGGGGTTTTGGTATAGTAATCTAACCCATCTCAGAAAAGCCTCTCCAAAACCAAACTTCGCAAGTACCTCCATTAAAAAAGGCCATTCAACTGAGTCGAAGGCTTTATGCGTGTCTAACACTAGGACTGCCCTATACCCTGTTACTTCATGTTGGGCCTGCATGTTAGTGAACAATCTGCGCAAGTTTATAGAGGTAGCCCGGCCCGGGATGAATCCTGTCTGATCCACTCCTATAATTGTCGGGATAATATCATTTAATCTCCTAGCAAGGATTTTCGCTAGTATTTTTATGTCTGAGTTAATGAGAGATATTGGCCGAAAGGATTCACAGTGTAAAAGGTCCTTGTGAGGCTTGGGAATGAGCACAATCCGTGCCCCTGACATGGACGGTGGAAGACATCCCCCCTCAAGTGCGTGATTAAAAAGGCGAAGAAGGTGTGGGATAAGGATTTTCCTGAAATTGTGTGTACCATTCTATGGGGAACCCGTCAAGACCTGGTGTTTTATTATGTGCAAAGGAGTGTATGGCTTTTTCTATTTCATCTGTCGTTAGAGGAGCGTCTAGGCTTAACTTCTGGTCCTGAGATAGGTGTGGAAGGGAGATTTTGGCTAGATAGTCATCCAATTCTACTATTGTATAGTGGGCCCTGGTGGTATATAGTCTGGAATAGAAGTCTACAAAAGCTTTTATGATATCTCCATTTTGTTCTACCACATTACCCTCTGAGTTTTGAATTCTGGAGATCGTATATGGTTGATAGTCGGGTTTGGACAAATATGCCAGTAAACGGCTGTTCTTGTCTCCAAACTCAAATTCTTTGGTTCTGATACAGTAATTTCTTTTGAGTGCGCTCCAGGATCACCAGATCAAGCTCTCTGGCTCTACTACGCCAGGCAGTGTGTGACTCTGAGGATGGGGAGGTAGAGTATGTCTCCTCTGCTTCTGTCATAGCCCTTTCCGCCTCCACCAGTCTGGACTGAGAGGCCCTCCTGGCTGCACCAATGGCGCTGGCAAACGTACCGCACATGGTCGCCTTGAAGGCATCCCAGACCACAGGGACGGACGCAGATTGTTGATTTGAGTTCCAATAGGACTTCATTTCCACTAAGCCCTGATCTGTGACTGCCCAGTCCGCCAGCCACAAAGGACTTAGGCGCCATGCTCTAAACGAGGCGGCCTTGAACAAGGTTAGACTGACCATCAATGGAGAGTGATCAGAGACAGCTCTAGGCAAAAACTCTATTTTTTCTACTAATTTGAGCAAATCCTGTGACATGAGGCATAAATCTATCCGAGACAATGTTTTATGACTCTCAGAATGACATGAGTACGCCTTAGCTGTCGCATGCTACCATCTCCAGGCGTCTACCAGGTCAAATTTGTCCAAATATAAATTCAGAGGGGTGGGTGGTGAAGTAGAGCTGCCAGATCTGTCGAGTGTGTTATTAAGGACAGTATTGAAGTCGCCCGCAATGAGGAGAGGTCCCTCGGCAATCTCCAACACCGTCCCCAACACCCGCTCAAACAACGCCTTTGCGAATGGCGGTGGCATATATAAATTAAGTAAAGTGTAGGGTTTACCCAGGCATTCAATGATCAGGATAACAAAACAACCCCCTGGGTCAGTTCTGACATGTTTAATGGTTATCTGAGCAGACTTGGCTATTAACACCGAAGTTCCTCTAGCGTAATTTGAGTAAATGGAATGAATAGCGTATGCTATTTTGGCCCGCTTCAGCGCCATGACTCTAGAACCCTGGAGATGTGTCTCCTGGAGAAGGATAACATGCGGGTTATGCCTAGCTAAGTATTCAAAAATTAGAGATCTTTTCACTTTGGAATTCAATCCCCTAACATTCCAGGAAATTATGCGTAACTCAGCCATATCTGAAATACGTGTATCTGGAGTGTAAGCCCGGGGTCTGACCGCCCCACGGTCCGTGTGATGGCCAGACCCCGGGCCCGAACAGAGCGCCCGAACACAATCGGCAAGAGTATCATACCTGAAGCGTCTTATACAATTAAATATCCCTAGTGGACACAGCTGTGCGGCAAAGTGACAAGCATGAGTAAGAAACAAAAAACACCCCCCCCCAATAGCCCCAACGAGTTCCCTAACCCTCCCGGCCTTCAATCCCCAACTTTTGGGAGCTTTATGCCCGGAACTTAAACAGTGAAACTGTGGAAGGGACATGGTTTAGTCCCTTAACTGTGACTGACAACCGGTCTTAGCTTCGGTTCTTTATAGAGGGAAGAAGAACTTGGCAAAAAGTTCAGAGTATGCCCTGCCAGGTCCAGTCATTGAGCCCCATGAGAACATTCCGGCCTTCAACCACAGACCCGGGGGCCTTCAGAACATGTAGCTGGTCAGTCTAGGAGAATTGAAGGGTACAGGATCAATGTGGCCCAGTGTCCTCGGGAAGCGGGAAGGGGAAAGAAAAGGGGCACCTCATGGTTTTTGTAAAAAACTTGTTAGATCCAAGTCATAGTAGGTCTTATAGTCATAGACAGGATGGTCTTATTCAGCAAAAGCATGTGATGTTACTACAAAAGCTTGCGGAGTCTCTAGATACCTTAGCGTGGAGGAGAGCGGCGGTTGGGGTGAGGTGGGTCCTGAGGTCCCAATGAATCCACCCAGTGAGTCGCCTCCTTCGGATCCATGAAGAAGTGAGCCTTCCCTTGATAAATAATGCGCAGCCACGCCGGGTAAAGCATACTGTATGGCAGATGGAGGTCTCTCAGCCTTCGTTTAATAGACAGGAACGTTGCTCTTTGTCTTTGCGTCGCTGCCGAGAAGTCCGGGAAGATAGTGATTACATTGCTGTTAAAGGAAAGCCTCCCCTTTTCCCTTGCCGCCCGCAGAATGATTTCACGATCACGGAAATGCAGTAATTTAATTAGGATAGCTCGGGGGGTGCCCCAGATGGTAATGGGTGTAAAGGTACTCTGTGAGCCCGTTCAATGGCAAAAAGCGCTGAGAAAGTTGTGGCGCCAAACGTATCACAGAGCCATTGTTCCATGAAGGCCTCAGGGGTCCCACCCTCAGACACTTTGGGAAATCCCAGGAACCGCAAGTTGTTGCATCTTAGGCGGTCTTCTAAATCCGTTAGTTTGTCAATTGTATGGTCTTGAGATTTCTGTAAGTCTGCCACGTCCCTTCGTAATGGACGGGTCTCATCCTCTAGATCACTGATTCGCCGTTCTGCGTTAGTGGCTCTATGGCGGAGGTTTTGCACATCTTGAATAGACAGATCTGTGCGAACAGAATCTATCTGTGAGGTCAGGGAGGTGTGGGAGTGCTGTATGGCCTCCAGGATCTGCGCTAACGTGGGCTCTACGGGTCCCACTGCATGCTCTGATTCTGCAGGCGAGTTAGGGAACGAGCTCAGTGTAGGAGGTTGTTGTGATAGCATGTCTGTCTCTAATTGTGGGTGTCTAGGCAGATCACTCACCTTTTCATGGTTCTGGGAGGCTGTCAGAGCTTGGAGCTGCGTGAGGATCTTTCCACGAGGTGGGCCGGCGCCATCTTGGGCCTCCTGTGCGGCCTGTGAGAAGGAGGGAGGTTGGAATCCGGGCGCAGCAGAACCCGCATTTCCGATTTTCACCATTCCGCCGGGTGTGTAGCTACTCTGGGAGGCAGCGGGCGTTGTGTGACCCGGGCAGGAGTGTCTGGGGCTGCAGGATTACTGGAGGATTAGGGCATATAGGACAGAGCTCCGGCGATGTGCGTCCTCACATCAGGGCAGTTGGCCACGCCCCCACTCCTCTCCTTTTAGGTGAGAGGAGTTTGGGCAGACTGTCTGCGCCCTCTTGGACTACTGGTTTGAAAGCCTTTCTGTTGTATATGAGCTCTCTTAGGCTACTTTCACACTGAGGCGCCGGCAAAACAGCTCTAAAGCGCCGGTCATTTTACCACCGCTTTAGCTGCATTTTACCAGTGCTTTTTGGGATGATATTGATCAATGGGCGTTATCCAGGTAGTTCAGTGTAATAAACATAGAAGAGATAAATATTCCAGCTCCCAAAATGCCAGCAAAAAGAAGACACACAGACAACTGATCCATGGGAGGTTCATTTACTCAAAGCTTTTAACCACTTGCCGACCGCCAACCGCAGGTTGACGGCGACAAGGTGGTTCGTTATCGCAAATCGCCGTCATACGATGGTGGCTGCGATAACGCGCACTGTGAGCATGCGCGCCGCCGGAGGCGCGCCCGCGCGCTCACTGTGTTCGGGGAGGGCCAGGGAGTGGGTGCGGCGGCTTCGATTGCCGCCGGCTACCCGCGATGGCCTCCCTGGAGTGAAGGAACGGAGGTCCGTGTAAGTAAACACGGACCTCCATTCTGTGAAGGGGGAAGGGCTGTGATCACAGCCTTCCTGTATACGGAGGTTGTGACCACTTCCCTTCCCCAGCTAGGGCAGTCCCCCCACAGTTAGAACACGCCCAGGGAACATAGTTAACCCTTAGAGCGCCCCCTGCAGGTTAACCCCTTCACTGCCAATGACATTTACACAGTAATCAGTGCATTTTTATAGCACTGATCGCTGTATAAATGCCAATGGTCCCAAAAAAGTGTCAAAATGGTCCGACATGTCCGCTGAAATATCGCAGTACCGCTAAAAATCGCAGATCGCCGCCATTACTAGTAAAAAATAAAAACCCCAAAAATGAATTCTCATCATCCGTAAACGCGACCACTTTTGCGCAAACCAATCAATAAACGCCGATTGCGATTTTTTTTTATCGCAAATATAAGGAAGAATATAAATCGGCCAAAAACGGTGAAAAAAAATGTTTTTTTTTATATTCTTTTTTTGGATTTGTATTTTAGCAAAAAGTAAGAAATTTGGGTTTTTTTGCAAAATTGTCGCTCTTCTTTTGTTTATAGCGGCAATCAGAAATGACGCAAAGGGGATCAAATACCACCAAAAGAAAGCTCTATTTGTGGGAAAAAAAGGACGCAAATTTCGATTGGGTACAACGTCGCACGGCCGCGCAATTTTCAGTTAAAGCGACGCAGCGCCGAATCGCAAAAAGGGCTCCGGTCCTAAAGCTGGAAATCCTTCCATGGCTGAAGTGGTTAAAGGCCACGTGACAACGGGACCTTTAAAAAAAACACAACAAAGACCCATGTTGCTGCACTTCCGAATCGCTTTTCAGGGGCTTTGGAAGCGCTGCCCATTCATTGCAAAAGGCAGGGGTGTTTTGGGATCGCTGTTTACATCGCTCCCAACCCACCCCAAAGATGCTGCTTGCAGGACTTTTCCGAACGTCCCCGCAAGTGCATCGCTCGGGTGAAAGCACCCATTTCATTGAATGGGAGGCAGTTTTCAGGCGCTATTTCTAGCGCTAAAACGCCTAAAAACTGCCTCAGTGTGAAAGGGGTCTTAAAGCGACACCTTTGTGAGTGTAACTTTAAAAATATTATTTTATTTTAATAAAATATATGGTTTTATGCTTTCTTCTTGCTCTTGTCCTTTGAGTGCCCTACCTGCATATAAGTAAATGAATGAAACTTTCAATAGGGGCACTTAGATTGTGCATTGTGGCATACCATAAGCATTTTTTTGGCCTCTTTTTAGTGAGGCCCAGCCTATGAGGTAACGGTACACCTATTTTCTTATTGTGGTGATTGGTCACACATTGCATATGAAGATTGGAAATGACAGAGAGGTGATCAACACACATTGTGGCATTTTTGATTGATTGTGACTTTATATATACATATGTATGTTTTTCACTTTTTTATGTTATCTGCTGAAGCCATACTCAGTTAAACCCCCAGCTTTGCTGATCCCCCACTCAGTAGTAACCCCCAGCTCTGCTGATCCTCAGGTTTGCTGATCCTTCTCTCTCTGGTCCCTGCTTACCTACTGCTATATTGCTCCCACGCTGCTCACCACGTGTGACATATGCTAGCTTCTCCTGCTCTGGTTCCCCCACCTCTGCAGTTCCTCTTCTGCTCATTCCTCTCTCTACTGTCCCTGCTCCCCTTCTGCTATAACATTCCCATGTTGCACATCATGCGTGCCGTCCGTCTGCTAGTTGCACTGCTCCAGTCTGGACCTCGCTCACCTTCCTGCTGCTCCAAGCTACATACCAGATGTGACTTCTGCCTCAGACACTTCCATAATTTATAAGCATGAACTGTAAGTGACTGCTGATTAAGTCTTTCCAGTTAGCTTGTTGGTTTCCCAGTGCATCCTGGGATATCTCATACCTGCAATACCTCCAAAACAAAGTGAAACTAATGCTGAGTAAAAGCCCCTCAAAAGCTTCAGCTGCTGTAAGCGAATGTTGTCATAAACTCCTATGGAGACTTTGGGAAACTATTTGAAACACCAAGAAAGCAACATGGGGTATCATTTTTGAAGCAAAGCAAACACAACAGTGTGAACAGGACTGTAAGGTGACCATTTTATTTAGTGACAGGTGCTTTGATTGGTATTCAGAGTGCTTTAAAAAGCAGTTCCAGTGCCACATTTTGAAGTGTAACATGTCCTTAGGGTGCATTCACAAAGCGGGCAGCAGGGGGTGATGAGGGTTTCAGGCGACCACAAGTGACAGAGTGACTGAAGGTGGGCACTGGGATAGAACCCAAGAACTCTAGGCCAAATGGTGTGAAAAAGCATGCAGAACATGTGAGCAGCACTTTACCTAGCGGATGACTTGAGAGTTCAATCCCTCAGCCTAAGGGCATTAAGGCTGAATCCCCCAGCCTTAAAACATTATTGCATCTCAAAGTGGTGGGGGCAGGATTTTGAAAATGGTGCCAACTGTGAGATAGCTCCCCGTGCTTCAGCCTGACTAGCCTTACTCATTAAGTGATCCTTCAAAGATAGCCACAATGCAAAGCCTAGTGCCTGCAGGTCATATTACAGGCTAGCCTCACTATGTCTAGAGGCCTACTTACTATGTGAGTCTTCAGGGACTGGTCACACTAGAAGCCGTGCCATGGATTTGGACCTGAAGATTGCTCTCTGGCTAACAGAGTGGAAAGGTCTGGAAAGCACCACAATGTAGAGCCCAGTGCTTCACATTCCAGGCTAGCCCTGTAATCTTCCATACTAGTGGGGTCCAGATACGGCCTCCAAAGCTGTTGCCAAGGATATGCTGATCCAGCTGCTACATAGCTCAAGCAGCATATTGATCAGTCAACAGTCATCAAAGTCGATGTGGTCAGCAGGCACTAACCAGTCAGAACCACTCTGACCTGTCCTGTTATTCCTAGGGAAAGAATAGCACGAACAGCAAGGGATCCTGTTACATCACACAGAGGAGTTCTGTCCAGGAGGCACGGGAGCAAGAGTGAGGACAGCAGTAGCCAGCGAGCACCTCCAGGAGAAGGCAGCTGGGTGGCTGGCAGGTGTGACAGTCTGGGAGGGCTGTGGGAAGTAACCAGGTGGGCTAGTGAAAGGAGCAGCTGCAGCCTGGCAGTGCCTGAAGAGGTGGTGCTGGGATCAGTAGCCATGCGGATGGAAGCTGGACATTGACTTTTGCTACACAACCCAAGGGTCCCGGGGTCCCTGCCTGTAAAGGGTTTTTTTTTTTTTTTGCTACAAAATCTGACCATTGCCTCTTTTGTCAGATTTACTAAAAGTGTCCAGCTGAGTCTGTGTTCTCTTTCTGCAAGCAAGTGAGTGCTGGAGGATGAAAGAGGAGTGTATATAGACTGTATATAGAGAAGTAGTCCCTGAAAAAGTTGTTCCAAGTCAAGCGGGCATCCCATAATTTCCCTATTCCTTATCCAAGTTTTATCCCCTCAATAAAACATAAAAAACAAGCACTGGACTGTTTCTTGACTCTGGAATACTGTGAAGATTTGGTGTGTCTGGCTGTGCTATTCACCAGCGGCTCCTAGGTGGATGCGCTACATATACAGTGCCTTGAAAAAGTATCCATAGCCCCTTGAAATTTTCCACATTTTGTCATGTTACAACCAAAAACGTAAATGTATTTTATTGGGATTTTATGTGATAGACCAACACAACGTGGCACATACTGTAACAGTGAAGTGAAAGGAAAATGATAGATGGTTTTTAAAAAATTTTTACAAGTAAATATGTGAAAAGTGGGGCGTGCATTTGTATTCAGCCCCCGAGTCAATACTTTGTAGAGCCACCTTTTGCTGCAAATATACAGCTGCAAGTCTTTTTGGGTATGTATCTACCAGCTTTGCACATCTAAAGAGTGAAATGTTTGCCCATTCTTCTTTGCGAAATAGCTCAAGTTCTGTGAGATTGGATGGAGAGCGTCTGTGAACAGCAATTTTCAAGTCTTGCCACAGATTCTCAATTGGATTTAGGTCTGGACTTTGACTGGGCCATTCTAACACATGAATATACTTTGAGTTAAACCATTCCATTGTAGCTCTGGCTGTATGTTGAGGGTATTTGTCCTGCTGGAAGGTGAACCTCCACCCCAGTCTCAAGTCTTTTGCAGACTCTAACAGATATTCTTCTAAGATTGCCCTGTATTTGGCTCCATCCATGTTTCCATCAACTCTGACCAGGTTTCCCTGTCCCTGCTGAAGAAAAGCATCCCCACAACACGATGCTGCCACCACCATGTTTCACAATGGGGATGGTGTGTTCAAGGTGATATGCAGTGTTAATTTTCTGCCACACGTAGTATTTTGCATTTAGGCCAGAAAGTTAAATTTTGGTCTCATCTGACCAGAGCACCTTCTTCCACGTTTGCTGTGTCCCCCACATGGCTTCTCGCAAACTGCAAATGGGACTTCTTATGGCTTTCTTTCAACAATGGCTTTCTTTCCATAAAGGCCAGATTTGTGGAGTGCACGACTAACCGTTGTCCTGTGGACAGATTCTCCTACCTGAGCTGTGGATCTCTGCAGCTGCGTACATAAATTCATTATTTCCTAACAATATTAATAGTATTGTGATGTAAAGCTTTTTTCCACTAGAGGGAGCTAGCTTCATTGTATTGTCACTGATTACTGGTACTTGATATTCAAGCACAGTATTCTGCTTGTGGTTTTTTTTTTCCAGAGCTCTCCTAAGTCAGGCTTCTATTATTTTAGAGACAATTCATTTTCATACCTTTACAGACATTAAGAAAATTCCATAGCACACAAATGCAAATCATTAAAGTTGTTTTACTCCTAAATGTAAATTGGGAATTTAGAACTAAATTTGATTAGTTGCTTTGAGCAATCTTGCTAATTTTAAAACCAATATTTGAAAATAAGCAATACAAGTTTTACAATGTCAAAATGTAAGATCATCTTCAACCTAAACTGATTTAGGAGTGGAGTGGGGTTTGATGACCTCTCAGGTCTTCACTGCTGTCATAGTCTTCAGTGGGTATATTCCACACCACCCCCGGCATAGACTTTAGTTAGGGCCAGCGTTGATGGGCGATTGTTTACTTCAGAACTACTTCTCTCCCCATACAAATTTATGGGAACACAAAAGCAGCGGAAATGGGTCAACTGCCCTGCAATAAATCCTGAATGATCTCAGAAGCATCTCAAACTGCATTGGCCCATCAATGTCCATCAACACAGGCCCATACTTAGGGGTGGTTCACACCAGAGCCATTCTGGTGCTTTGGGCAGCAATGCCCAATGCAGCCACAATGCAATAGCAAAGGAAATAACACTGGCTTAAATTGGTATTGTTCACATCTATGTGCTGGACTAAAATGAGACATGCATCCTTTTTTGCGGAACATATCACTGGGAGAATGCTATACAGTAGATCCCACCACAACAAAACGCACCTGCCTTTCATTACACACTACAAATAACTTTTTTTTTGTTTTTTTTTTCTTCTGCCATCTTGCCTAGGCTACCTTCACACTGTACCGCAGGTGCCAGAAAGAACAGCGCGCTCAGACAGAACTCCAGAGAAGAGAGCGTGGTGAGTGGAGTGAAAAAGGGCACCACATGGTAAAACAGAGAAGGTGAAAAAGCAACAAAAACACACTCAAGACGCAAATAAATTCACTGTAAATGTCCATGCTGTTGGAGAAGACTCTTTAAAGTCCCTTGGATGGCAAGAAGATCCAACCAGTCAATCTTGAAGGAAATCAACCCTGAACATTCACTGGAAGGACAGATCCTGAAGCTGAAACCAGAATACTTTGGCCATCTAATACGAAGAGAGGACTCATTGGAAAAGACCCTGATGCTGGGAAACATGGAAGGAAAAAGGAGAAGAGGAAGACAGAAAACAAGATGGATAGATAGCATCATTGAAACAACAAACATGAAGTTAAGCAAGCTCCGGGAGGCAGTGGAGGACAGAAAAGTCTGGTGTGCTATGGTCCATGAGGTCACGAAGAGTCAGACACGGCTTAACGACTGAACAACAAATGTGCATCAACACATTACAGTGTTGCACTTTGCCACGTCACATTGAAGATGCCCTAATGCTTGCATGGTGTAAAAAAGCAGTAAGGTCACCAATTTAAGTGTTCTCCATATACCCCTATTTGGATGAATCAGCCTCCTACAACTAGAAAATTAGAGGTTATGAGAAGGGTTTGGGGAGAACTCTTTGCTATGGCTCAGGCAACAAAAAGACCCTGGCACGGTATGGAAATATTCCACCACCCCTGTCAAACAGTAGAAACCCAAAGAGATTGTTCAGTGTCTTTATTGCATACCTTTATTTTTTACAATATCCAATAAAAAATAGAATGAACCAAAAAGGAGGAACCCATTATGGTTGAGTATAAACCCAAAATATAGAGGTAATAAGCACAGTTGGGAGCTACGTCACATCACAGTGGTACATGGGAAATCTCATATTCCTTTGACACTTTTCTTTCCAAGAATTGTTATCTGAATTTTCTTTCCTGGAAAAACATTAGAAGGTAATTGAAATGTAGCAAAAAAAAAAAGTCTCCAGTTAGGGTCCTTTCACACCAGCAGATAGTTCAGGTCCACCTGTCAGTTTTTCAGGCAGATTTGAATGGACGCTCCATTGTCCTCAATGGAGTGACGGATGTCAGCGGTGACATGTCCGCTGACATCCAATCCACTCCGATCCGCTAAATACAGACGGATGGAAACCCTATTTTCCATCCGTCTGGCGGATCGGATCGGATGAACACGGACAGACGGTCCATGTTCATCCGATCCTCCATAGAGGAGAATGGAGCTCTGACAGGTCAGTCTTTGCACGGAGACTGTCCTGTCATCTGCCGTCTCAGCGGGGATCAACGGATGGATCCCCGCTGAGCAGCGGAGCCCGTCAAAACGGGCTCCACTCATGTGAAAGAAGCCTTAATACTGCATTTTATCATTATCATTAGTAATATTGTGTATTTGTAATATTTAATAAAGAATTTATTCTATATAACTGCTTGCTGTTATGTGAATGATATAACTTGGTAGGTTTTAAGCCATGGCTTTCCCATCTCACATCCAATGTCATATTCCTGGTTAATAATTAATGTTATGGATATTTACCAGGGCTGTTGCATAGGTAACAAAGATAAGGAACAAAAGTAAAGTGTCTGGGAGTTTTCCGCCCCTGAAACCTTTCACCACCTCCCCTCAGCCAAGACCTCTCCCCTGGGTTATGTTACAATGAGTGGAATAGTTACTTATCCATCAGCTGAACAATACTTTACAATTGTCCCTTTTGTATTTGTTTGATGAACATGCTTTGGTTATTTGAATACAGTGCCTTGAAAAAGTATTCATACCCCTTGAAATTTTCCGCTTTTTGTCATGTTACAACCAAAAATGTAAATGTATTTTATTGGGATTTTAGGTGATAGACCAACACAAAGTGGAACATAATTGTGAAGTGGAAGGAAAATGATAAATGGTTTTAAATTTTTTAAAAAAAATAAATAGGTGAAAAGTGTGGAGTGCATTTGTATTCAGCCCCCCTGAGTCAAAACTTTGTAAAACCACCTTTCACTGCAATTACAGCTGCAAGTCTTTTTGGGATGTCTCTACCAGATTTGCACATCTAGAGAGTGACATTTTTGCCCATTCTTCTTTGCAAAATAGCTCAAGCTCTGTCAGATTGGATGGAGAATGTCTGTGAACAGCAATTTTCAAGTCTTGCCACCGATTCTCAATTGG
This sequence comes from Glandirana rugosa, assembly GCA_018402905.1. Lineage (NCBI taxonomy): Eukaryota > Metazoa > Chordata > Amphibia > Anura > Ranidae > Glandirana > Glandirana rugosa. The sequence continues at coordinate 2,047,644 of BLSH010311025.1, forward strand.
ATTTAGGTCTGGACTTTGACTGGGCCATTCTAACACATGAATATTCTTTGATCTAAACCATTCCATTGTAGCTCTGGCTGTATGTTTAGGGTCGTTGTCCTGCTGCAAGGTAAACTTCCACCCCAGTCTCAAGTCTTTTGCAGAATCTTAAAGGTTTTCTTCTAAGATTGCCCTGTATTTGGCTCCATCCATCTTTCCATCAACTCTGACCAGCTTCCTTGTCCCTGTTGAAGAAAAGCATCTCCACAACATGATGTTGCCACCACCATGTTTCACCGTGGGGATGGTGTGTTCAGGGTGTGCAGTTTTAGTTTTTCCGCCACACACAGTGTTTTTCTTTTAGCCCAAAAAAAAAACAATTTTGGTCTCATCTGACCAGAGCACCATCTTCCACATGTTTGCTGTGTCCCCCACATGGCTTCTTGCAGACTGCAAATGGGACTTCTTATGGCTTTCTTTCAACAATTGCTTTCTTCTTGCCACTCTTCCATAAAGGCCAGATTTGTGGAGTGCATGACTAATAGTTGTCCTGTGGACAGATTCTCCCACCTGAGCTGTGGATCTCTGCAGCTCCTCCAGAGTTACCATGGGCCTCTTAGCTGCTTCTCTGATTAATGCTCTCCTTGCCTGGCCTGTCAGTTTAGGTGGACGGCCATGTCTTGGTAGGTTTGCAGTTGTTCCATACTCTTTCCATTTTCAGATGATGGATTGAACAGTGCTCTGTGAGATGTTCAAAGCTTGGGATTTTTTTTTGTAACCTAACCCTGCTTTAAACTTCTCCGCAACTTTATCCATGACCTGTCTGGTGTTTTCCTTGGCCTTCATGATACTACTTGTTCACTAAGGTTCTCTAACAAACCTCTGGCGACTTCACAGAACAGCTGTATTTATACTGAGATTAAATTACACACAGGTGGACTCTATTTACTAATTATGTGACTTCTGAAGGCCATTGCTTCCACTAGATTTTAGTTAGGGGTATTGGAGTAAAGGGGGCTGAATAAAAATGCATTTTTCAGATATTTATTTGTAAAAAATGTGAAAACCATTTATCATTTTCCATCCACTTCACAATTATGTGCCACTTTGTGTTGGTTTATCACATAAAATCCCATTAAAATGCATTTACGTTTTTGGTTGTAACATGACAAAATGTGGAAAATGTCAAGAGCTATGAATACTTTTTCAAGGCACTGTACATAATTGTCACATGGATATGCACATACCAAAAATACTCAATGTGCTGCTTTTCATCAACTGGTCTTTGCAACTGGAAAGGTCAAAGTGATTGTATTAAAGAGGTTCTAAAGGTAGAAGGTTTTTGCCTTTTTTTTTTAGAATCATACTTACCAATCCGATTCTGCATCTGTCCCCTGGTGCTTCTAACACTGAGAACCGAGCGATCAAACACCACCGATCCATTGGCTTTCACAGCTCTGCCCCTCTAAACCACCCCCCGGCGTTCACTGGAGCACTGGGTTGGGGGCGAGAGCGGCCAGGTCAGGCTCTCAGTGGCTCGCTGAGAGACTGAGCCGGGTGACGGCCCAGGCATGTGGGTGGATCCCGACTCCATTGTCGCGCTCTTGCTCAAGCCTGGACCGACTCTGTGATGTCAGCTGGCAGGGGGCTTTAGCCTGCTGTCTGCTGAAAATGGGTCACAGGAGTGCAGAACAAACTGCACTCCTGTGATCCACAGAAAGTACAGCCAAAAGAGTTTTGGCTGTACTCCTTTAATGCTTTCTTTCCTTCTGTGTGCAGCCCCCCATTATCCTTACTTGAGCCTGATCTTGATCCAGCGCTGTGCATGAGAGCCGTAGCTCTCTCCGCTCTCCCTCTCCTTATTGAAGATCAAGGCAGGAGCCATTGCCACATGCTGCTGTCAATCACAGGCTGAAAGGAGAGGGCATGGCCGAACCACGCTGTGTGTGCCCCTATAGCCAGCAGCTTGTAGTGGGGGTACTGGCAAGGAGAGAGGAGACAGGAGAGCTGGTGGGGAAACCCAGAAAAGGAGGATCAGGGCTGCTCTGTGCAAAACCTTTACACAGAACAGGTAAGCTTGACATGTTTATTATTTTTAAAAAATTCCTTTAGGCCGGGTTCACAGCATGGGGTCTTGTACACCAGTTCAGGTGTGATTCGGGTCCATTTTTTTGCCTGAATTCGCACCTGGACCCAAAGACGCACAGGACCCTTCTGCAATCGGGACCGCGGCCGCACTGGACCTGTGCAAAAGAGCGAGTCACACTCGTCTGGTGTGCAAATTGGATGCGAGAAAGCCGCATCGAATTTGCATATATGTGAACCCAGCCTTAAAATCACTTTAATTGAATAAGCTGAAGTTAGAAGCTGATTGGTTACTATGCACAGCTGCGCCAGTTTTAGTAAATCCTCCCCGGTGTGTCACTGCCCCACCTCCTGCCGCTTTTTGGATTTCTGTTGAATGTTATCAGATTTGTGAACGCCGCCATAATCCATCACCCTCTGTATGCCCACACCACGCCATTAGGGTGCAATTCATTTTCAAAGGCACCTAAATGCGGTGCAGTTTAACTACGATTATTGCGACAAATCTCAACAGGCAAAGCTTATTGCCCAAAGAAGCTCCAGCTCCTTTTTTGGTGACAAGCTTTGCGCGTTGTGGTTTGCCGCGATTGCTGCACAATAACTGCTGCAAAATCGCACTGCATTTTAGGCGCCATTGAAAATTAACATGGACATGCGTTTTGCGATTCTGCCTGCAATCTTAAAGCGCACTGCAATAGCACAACAAGATCCCAAAATAGTAAATGTACATAGAGCCTAATAGAGCCCTGGATAGCAGTAACTACCTGACCGAAATTCCAATCCTTCCCCGCTCTATCCAAAACTGAAAAAAAAAGATTTTGGAGTGACATATACTTTGTTTTGAAAACATTGTGATTTTCTTTTTGCTGGAATAGGTTCCAAAAGTGGAACTTCCGCTTTAAGGGAAGGTGACCCCCCCCCCCCCCCCGACATGCCACAATTGATATGTAATTTTTTTTGGGGGGGGATCACAGGGTCCCAGGTGCACTTCCTCTTTGAAGCCAAAGCCGGGTGCCCACACCTGTGATGCCGGTGCCATATGGAGGAGGGGGAGAAGAGCGAAGCTGCGGGCGGGTGCATTGCTGGAGCCTGGGACTCCACTTTTTGTAGCTGCTGACTTTCAATAGGGTGGAACTCCGCTTTAAAGGCTTTTCTTTCTTTCCTTTGTTTTGTTTAACCACTACAGCTCCACGCTATAGCCGAAAGATGGCTACAGCATGGACCTGAATTGCCAGGGAGAGGTCCATGGACGTCCACCCCTTTGCGCGCTCCCCGTGCGCCCTCACAATCGCCAGCGTCGCGCCCTCGCACCTGCCGCACGCTGCGTGAGCGTGCCCGTGGGTCGGACGGACTCGATGTGAACACAGCGGTTCCCCGTTCTGTGAGGGGGGACACAACAGATGTACTGATCCCTGTGATCGGGATCAGTGAGTTCTGTTATGTCCCTTCCAGCCCCACCCCCACACACACAGTTAGAACACAGTGAGGGAACACATTTAACCCCTAGATCACCCTCTTAGTGATAACCCCTTCCCTGCCAATGGCTATTTTTAGCACTGATCGCTGTATAAATGTCATTGGTCCCAAAAAAGTGTCAAAAATGTCTGATATGTCCGCCCCAATATCGCAGTCCTGATAAAAATCGCAGATCATCTCCATTACCAGTAAAAACCAGTAAAATTTTTTTTATAAAAACACCATAAACCAGTTCCCATAGTTTGTGCACAACTTTTGCACAACCCAATCAATATACGCTGATTGCGATTTTTTTTTACCAAAAAATATGTAGAAAAATACATATTGGCCTAAAATGATGAATAAATTTGGTTTTTTTTGGGGGGGGGTTTTTGGGATATTTATTATAGCAAAAAGTAAAAAAAATAGTTCTTTTTTCAAAATTGGCGCTCTTTTTCTTGTTTATAGCGCAAAAAATAAAAGCTGCAGAGGTGATGAAATACCACCAAAAGAAAGCTCTATTTGTGGTGAGAAAAGAACACCAATTTTATTTGGGTACAGCGTCGCACGACCGTGCAATTGTCAGTTAAAGTGACACAGTGCAGTATCGCAAAAAGTGGTCTGGTAAGGAAGGGGTGAAATCCTCCTGGGGCTGAAGTGGTTAAAAGTTCCTTAACCACATCAGCCCTGAAAGGATTTACCCATTTAATGACCAGGCCATTTTTTTGCGATACGGAACTGTTTCACTTTAACTGACAATTGCGCGGACGTGCGATGCACAACGCAAGATCCATAAAGTCATGGATGAGCGAGTTTGGGGTGGAGGAACTTGAGTCCTGACCTCAACCCAATAGAACAACTTTGGGATGAATTAGAGCAGAGAATGCGAGCCACGCCTTCTCATCCACCATCAGTGCCTGACCTCACAAATGCTCTTCTGGAAGAATGGTAAAACATTCCCATAGACACTCCTAAACCTTGTGGACAGCCTTCCCAGGAGAGTTAAAGCTGTTATAGCTGCAAAGAGTGGGACAACTCAATATTGAACCCTACGGAATAAGACTGGATGCCATTAAAGTTCATGTGTGTGTAAAGGCAGGTGTCCCAATACTTTTAGTAATATAGTGTATATATAACTTTTTTTTTTATAGACAATAAATGTGATTAGACTAAAGTGAGACTCCAGACAGATTTTTTCTTTTTTTTTTTTACACAAAACAAAGAATAAAGGGTAATCTTGTTTACAGAAACTGTCATCAAAATATAAGGTTCTTATTATTCCAAAATTCCAATCAACATGTGGCTCATTCTGCTGAAATTTGTTCTGTTGGTGCCCCTGTTGGCACCACCAATCTCGTCAAAGGTTAGTTTAATTTACTTTTTTTGAAGTAGCTGGGAGGAAAATTGTCAGCGGCACAGCGGTTGCACGCAATCACATTTAGAAGCGGGAGGTGGAGCCACGGCTTCATTGCCCCGGGCTACCCACCTAAAGTCAGCAGGATCTCCCCTGGAAGCTTGCCAGTGGCTGGTTTTCAGACAATGGGCAAGTGTAAACCAGTATTAATTTTGGTGATGAAACTAACACTATTTTAGTAGACTAAAATATGACTAAAACAATTCAGTTGACTAAAATAAGACTAAAACTAAAATAGCATTTTAGTAAAAAGATTATGACGAAAACTAAATCGAAATTTGACGTAAAAATGAACACTATTTATATATCACAATAGCTAAATCTGTGTCTGTAGTGCATGTTCAAACCTTAACCTCTTGACCACCAAGGACGTCATATGACGTCCTTGGGTTTGAGTGGTGATTAGAGTTGAGCGAACACCTGGACGTTCGGGTTCGGCGGGTCCGACCGAACTTTGGGAAAAAGTCCGGGTTCGGCACCGAACTTTGCCCGAACTTTATCCCGGACCCCAAACCCCATTGAAGTCAATGGGGACCTGAACTTTTAGGCACAAAAATGGCTGTAACAAAGTCCTTGCAAGTGCTAGAGGGCTGCAAAAGGAAGTAAAATGGGGGTAAGAGTAGGGCAAGTGCCCTACAAAAAAATGGGGATAGGGAAAATAAATTAAAATCAAATTTTAAAAAAATGGCAAGGGGGGGAGGGTGGATGTGGAGTAGGAGCCTAGAGGTTGACTAGGCCGTGAGCGTGGCAGAGTAGGTGGAAGTGGCGGTGGTCGAGGAGGATGAGGAGGTAGCCAACACTGTTTTTTTTTTTTGTTTGTTTATAATTGGGGTAGCCCCCAAAATATTGAGGCCTATTCAAAAAAACAAGTATAGAATGGCTGTGTGAGTCCGGTCTAAATGTTTATTCTGCACAAGGTACAGACAAGTCTTGTGGGATCCATGCCTGGTTCATTTTAATAAAGGTTAAAAGACAGGCGGCTGCGCTTGTCTGTGATAAGGCCCCCTGCCATGCTAAACACATGTTCAGACAACACATTGGCTGCAGGGCAGGCCAGCACCTCCAAGGCATAAAGGGCAAGCTCAGGCCATGTGGCCAAATTGGAGACCCAGAAGTTGAATGGAGCAGACCCATCAGTCAGTACGTGTAGGCGTGTGCACACATACTGTTCCAACATGTTGCTGAAATGCTGCCTCCTGCTAAGACGTTGTCTATCGGCTGGTGGTGCTGTTTGTTGTGGCGGGATGCTGACAAAGCTTTGCCACATTTCGGCCATGCTAACCCTGCCTTCTGAGGTGCTGGCGGTGGCACAGCTGTGTTGGTGGCCTCTTCCTCCTCCTCCTCTGCCTTCGCCTTGTGCTTCCACTGAGTCCCCGTGTCATTTGGCAATGCCCTCAGCATCGCCTCTACCAGTGTGCGCTTGTAGTCGCGCATCTTCCTCTCACGCTCCAGTGAGGGAATTAAGGACGGCACGTTGTCCTTGTAACGGGGATCCAGCAAGGTGGCCCCCCAGTAATCAGAGGAAGTTATAATGTGGGCAACTCGGCTGTCGTTGCGCAGGCACTGCAGCATGTAGTCGGCCATGTGTGCCAGGCTGCCCAGAGGCAAAGACAAGCTGTCCTC
>BLSH010311025.1:2062214-2072861 GCA_018402905.1 Glandirana rugosa
GGATCCCAACGGTGGAGTAGGGAAATTAAGTCCTGTGTATAATTAATGTGTCCAAGACACTGACTAATTGGGGAAGGGCTGGCGTGCGGCACAAAAGTGCCGCTGGTTAATCAGTCACAGAACCTGTGTAATTAATATGTGTCCTGAATTAAAGGGATGAGGTGGCAACCCTAGGGCCACTAGGATGACTGACCCCAAAAGTTGCCTTGACCCTGAAAGCCTCCCGACACCTCTGTCTGACACCCTGGGTTCAGACATGTTTAAAACTTAATGCAATCACACAGACCAAACTGCAATAAAGTAACCAAATGTATTTACTGTAGAGTTCTTTCAGAAAAAAAATCAGTAATAGCTTTGGAAGATATTATTTTCCAGTATTACACTATCACAATTAACACAAAAATGTATTGCAGGTAACATCACATTAAGTTGAAGGAAGTAATTAGTCAAACCTGAAAGCGGACTATGTCCAAAGGTGTGAAAGGAAGGAGAGTGACCTTTTTATATCAAACTGCTCCTTTCAACCCCTGACACCACAGACCCAATAAACTCCATGACGTATTTATTTATATATATATACACAGTGAGGTTGATTTACTAAAACTGGAGGGTGCAAAATCTGGTGCAGCTGTGCACAGAAACCAATAAGCTTTTGACAAAGCTTAATTGAACAAGCTGAAGTTAGAAGCTGATTGGCTACCATGCACAGACGCACCAGATTTTCCACTCTCAAGTTTTAGTAACTATCTCACAAAAGTGAGTACACCCCTCACATTTTTGTAAATATTTTATGATGTTTTTTAATGTAACAACAATGAAGAAATTACACTTTGGGGTTGATTTACTAAAGGCAAATCCACTCTGCACCACAAGTGCACTTGAAAGTTCACTTGGAAGTGCAGTCGCTATAATTTTGAGGGAAAGATCTGAAATCAGGGGAAGCTCTGCTGATTTTATCATCCAATCATGTACAAACAAAAATGCTGTTTTTTATTTTCCTTGCATGTCCCTCTTGGATCTACAGTGACTGCACTTCCAAGTGCAAAGTGGATTTGCCTTTAGTAAATAACGTCCCCCCGCTACAATGTAAAGTAGTGAGTGTACATCTTGTATAACAGTGTAAATTTGCTGTCCCCTCAAAATAACTCAACACACAGCCATTAATGTCTAAACTGCTGGCAACAAAAGTGAGTACACCCCTAAGTGAAAATGTAAAAATTGGGCCCAATTAGCCGATTTCCCTCCTCGGTGTCATGTGACTCGTTAGTGTTACAAGGTCTCAGGTGTGAATGGGGAGCAGGTGTGTTAAATTTGGTGTTATTTATTTATTTGAGGTACTTATATAGCGCCATCAATTTACGCAGCACTTTACATATACATTGACATCAGTCTCTACCCTCAAGGAGCTTACAATCTAAGGTCCCTAACTCACATTCATACATACACATACTAGGGCCAATTTAGACAGCAGCCAATTAACCTACTAGCGTGTCTTTGGGGTGTGGGAGGAAACCGGAGTACCCAGAGGAAACCCACACAGGCACAGGGAGAACATGCACAGGGAGAAACTGAATTCTGCATGGGCTGTTGACTGTGAGTGTCCAGTGTGTTAGTAAAAGATCACTCTTCTGTGTTTAAGTGTGGGACAAGTATTTGATGTAGATACTCTCTACTTCTGGTATCTCAAATTCATGGAAGCCTCATCAGTCCTTAGGTACCCACTATGTCTTGCAGCCCTCCCCAGACAGGGATGAACCACAAACACTACGTAACAAAAGATAAGAGAGCGCACCAGCCTAGTGCATTATCCAAAGCACCATTTATCTTTAGCACCCCCATAGTATAGGTGTGTTTTTTAGCAGGGTTTTGCTAGTGACTTGAGGCCTGGAGGTTCGGGTGCAGCCAGGAGTGGTGGTGGTGATTCCTGGAGTCGCACCGGGGAACAGGAGAACAGCGGAGGTGCTGCACAGAGAGAGACTTTAAAGTGATCCACCAGTTTGGTGAATGATGATCCCTGTGAGCTGGAGGAGAAAGTACTGGAGCAGGCTGGGAGAGGAATAGTGGACAGTCTGTGGAAGCCTTGGGAGCCAGTCAGGGAAAGGAGAGTCACTAAGGAAAAGTAGGTCGGAGGGACCTGGAAGAAGGATGGGCAGGGAGTTGTAGTCCATCAAAGGCCCGGCTAGCACTCAAGTACTTTGCTACACATTCAGAGGCCCATGATCCCTGGCCTGTAATGGGTGTTCCTGAGGTCCTGCTCATACAGAGTAGGCCTCACCATGTGCTAGCCGCAGTGAAGAGGAAGGAGTAGAGAAGCTTGATAAATTTCCTTTCAGGCTGGAAACTACATGATGTGCTGGAGAGAAGTAAAAGAGTAATAATCTGCAAGTTCTGTGTTAGAGAGAGAACTGTAGAAGCAACGGTCAGCAAGTTGAGTGCTAGAGAGTTGTGAGGAGTAACAGTCTGCAGAAGGATAGTCTGCAGTGCAAGTGCACATATACAGGCTTGTATATGGAGTTCAAGTACCATAATTCTTTGGGCATCCCACAGTCACCCCTTTTCCCCGTCCAAGTTATTTCCCCTAAATAAAACAACAAAAACAAAAGCCGGCCTGTTCAGTGTCTCCGGATGTGTGATATATGGTGTGATTGAGGGTAGCTATAAGGTGAACCACTACTACCAGCCACTCTCGAGGGAGAACATGGCTACATATCTAAAAGAAAAAAGTAGGTGATTATACTCACAAATTAAACAGCATAAAAAGCTCACTGCAGAAGTGGGAAGAGATAGTCCGACCACCACACACCTCACCCAGGCCGAGTGTCTGACAGGTAAAAGCAGCCTCAGCTCAATTCATCCAAACCATGATTCCAATATGCTTGACCCTGCCCACCAATCCACCTCTAGGTGCAGTGCTCGCTACCCTCTTAAGATTGACCTGAAACGGGTCAAAAAATGGATCCACCTTTAAAAGACCTGCCACCTCCACCTCCAATACATAGTTAGAACCTTAACCTTAAAGTGGTTGTAAAGGCAAACGGTTTTTTATCTTAATGCATTCTAAGCATTAAGATAAGAAAAACCTTCTGTGTGCAGCAACCCCCATCAGCCCCCCTAATACTTACCTGAGCCCCATCAAGATCCAGCGAAGTTGCAGGAGTGTCTCGTCTGCCCGGGATGCCCCTCCTTATTGGCTGAGACAGCAGTGCGGCGCCATTGGCTCTTGCTGCTTTCAATCAAGGTCAGTGAGCCAATGAGGAGAGAGGGGTGGGGCCAGGCAGTGGCTCCATGTCTGAATGGACACAGGGAGCTGTTGCTCGGTTTAGGTGCCCTTATAGCAAATGCTTGCTGTGGGGGCACTCAACAGGAGGGAGGAGCCAGAAGCACAAAATATGAAAAGAGGGGGATCTGGGCTGCTCTGTGCAAAACCCACACACAGAGCAGGTAAGCAGGGGCGGCCCATGTATTAAGGGTGCACAGGCGCCACCCCCCCATCCCTGCAGTGCCACCCCCCCATCCCTGCAGCCGCCTTCCTATCCATGCGCCCGACCCCTTTTAGGACACCAGACACATGGATTCCTATGGTGGGGGTGGGAGGTAATTTTTTTTTTTTGAAGCACCTGACTAGAGCCGGAGGTTCTAATAGGCTTCAAAATAGGATGGGCTCTCTCTGCGCCCCGATCCCACCCAATTGTGTGATGATAGCAAATTATTTTTTGATATTTCCACACTACAATGCCTCCCTGCCAATCAGGAGGCAGGTCGGTGAGACCTGTCTCCTGATTGGCCAAAGCGCCAGGCGATCCTATTGAATGCCTAGCGGCACTTTGGCTAGAAGAAGGAAGGAAGAAGCACAAGGAGCCACCACTGCTGCTGCCTGGAGTGCTGGCACTGTGAAGGAGAGACACAGGAGGATCCTCTCTCTCCACAGCCGTTCAGTAGGGGCCGAACCTGGGGGGGTGCTCTCAGAGCCACAACTCCTGCTGCAGGGGTGGGGGGGGGTGATGATTGATTTTGTGTCCTCCATCCAATGCCGCAGCTGCCTAGAGGAGAGACACAGGAGGATCCTCTCTCTCCACAGCTGCCCCATAGGTACCATTCCTGGGGTGGAGGGGTGTTTGGTGCTGTCAGAGCCGTCTGGCGGCATACCGTGTACTGACTGCATATACTGACTGCATACCGTGTACTGACTGCATATACTGACTGAATACCGTGTACTGACTGCATATACTGACTGCATACCGTGTACTGACTGCATAATGTGTACTGACTGCATACCGTGTACTGACTGCATACTGTGTACTGACTGCATACTGTGTACTGACAGCATACTGCGTACTGACTGCATACCGTGTACTGACTGCATACTGTGTACTGACTGCATACCATGTACTGACTGCATACCGTGTACTGATTGCATACCGTGTACTGCCTGCATACTGTGTACTGACTGCATACTGTGTACTGCGTACTGACTGCATACTGCGTACTGACTGCATACCGTGTACTGACTGCATACCGTGTACTGACTGCATACTGTGTACTGACTGCATACTGTGTACTGTGTACTGACTGCATACTGTGTGCTGACTGCATACTGTGTACTGACTGCATACTGTGTACTGACTGCATACTATGTCCTGTGATGCTGGTGTTGTATATTGTGTCCTGTGATGCTGGGGCTGTATATTGTGTCTTGTGATGCTGGGGCTGTATATTGTGCTATGTGATGCTGGGGCTGTATACTGTGTCCTGTAATGCTGGGGCTGTATACTGTGTGCTGTAATGCTGGGGCTGTATATTGTGTCCTGTGATGCTGAGCTGTATATTGTGTCCTGTAATGCTGGGGCTGTATATTGTGTCCTGTGATGCTGATCTGTATATTGTGTCCTGTGATGCTCAGCTGTATACTGCGTCCTGTGATGCTGAGCTGTATATTGTGTCCTGTGATGCTGGGGCTGTATACTGTGTCCTGTGATGCTGAGCTGTATATTGTGTCCTGTGATGCTGAGCTGTATACTGTGTCCTATGATGCTGAGCTGTATATTGTGTCCTGTGATGCTGAGCTGTATACTGTGCCCTGTGATGCTGAGCTGTATACTGTGTCCTGTGATGCTCAGCTGTATACTGTGATCCTGAGCTGTATACTGTGTCCTGTGATGCTGAGCTGTATACTGCTTCCTGTGATGATGAGCTGTATACTGTGTCCTGTGATGCTGAGATATATACTGTGTCCTGTGATGCTGAGCTGTATACTGTGTCCTGTGATGCTGAGCTGTATACTGTGTCCTGTGATCCTGAGCTGTATACTGTGTCCTGTGATGCTGAGCTGTATACTGTGTCCTGTGATGCTCAGCTGTATACTGTGCCCTGTGATGCTCAGCTGTATACTGTGTCCTGTGATACTGGCTGCTATATGCTCCACCTGTGATGCTGGGGCTCTATACTGTGTCCTGTGATACTGGCTGCTATATTCCCCGCCTGTGATGCTGAACTGTGTCCTGTGATGCTGAGCTGTATACTGTGTCCTGTGATGCTGAGCTGTATACTGTGTCCTGTGATGCTGAGCTGTATACTGTGTCCTGTGATGCTGAGCTGTATACTTTGTCCTTTGATGCTCAGCTGTATACTGAGTCCTGTGATGCTGAGCTGTAAACTGTGTCCTGTGATGCTGAGCTGTATACTGTGTCCTTTAAGAAGAGCTGTATTGATTTGGAAGAAGCAAGATCTTTTGGTTCTACCTATGTATTGAAAGTGGAGACGGCAGCTTGTTTCAGGTCAATGTTAGAGGTGAGCAAGCACCGCACCAAGAGGTGGATTGTTGGTTTGTTTCCTTGGATGATTCACCGGATGACATCACTGTTCTTTGTGTTGATTATCATGGATACTATAAGCACTGGATTTTATAAAAGGACTTGATTTTGTTTATTATGTGTGGATGTGATTTTACAGTTTATGTTACACATAACACAAGTGCATTTATGTGAAACTTAACTCTGTGTGGTTATATAATTTTTCCACATTATTTTCACAATCTTTGTAAGTTAGCACTTTATTATTTTAAAGGTACACTTACTTTACGTTATAGTTCATTTTAATGTCACTATACTATAGGTTTATTTAACTATACACATTTAAAGGAACAGCACACCACTGTATTCACAAAATTGTATATTTATCCTAGAGATTGAGTACACTTATTGAGTGGTTGCAGCGCTTCCACATCTGTCTACTTACCTCATTGATTGCAGTGGATGAGCTATTTGATTATTTTACCCTGTCAGTTTTTTTGCCATCTGTATCCGGTTGGGAAGATTTCCCTTCACTTCCTGTTTCATATCCAAACAGGAAGTGAGAAGAAATGTCACCAGTGTCCCCATTGGAAGATTTCCCTTGTACTTCTGTTCTGGTAACAACCCAAAATTTGGGATTTTCTTTTACTTTCACTCTCAGTGATAATGGTAAACAGGACAAATAGAGAAGGTGACTCGTGCTAACAGGTGCACAGGGCGCTATAAAAAAAATCTGATTGGTGTTGTAATCTCTCCCCACTGTATCCAAAACTAAAAAAAAGTTTTAAATCCAATAGAGAAATACCGCGCTTACTGTTTAAAATATCAAAGAAATCAGCTGCTAGCACAACAAACTGACAAATTTGTAAGCAAAATTTGATAAAAAAAACGTGCAGCGCTTCAAATGAACAAAATATAATAAAATTTAACTGGACCCCCCAGGACCCCTCAGGTCACTGCGACTGTTTTTATGATTGATGAGCTCATTTTTCTTCATTATGATGTAAGTATTTTTAACCGTTTTTTAATAAAATAGTAAATGGTTTTACACTATGGTGGGCATTTTTGTCATTCTATGATTTGGTGAACAATCCCGGTGAGCAGTATTTTGGATTTCCTTGCGGTCCATCTACACATGTCACCCAGGATAATAGCTGGAGTATATGAAGCCGTGTGCCCCACAACTGGAAGCCCAGCGGATATTCGCCACACGAGTGTCTTCTATGCTGGTTACTAACCAGCTTCTGGTAAGCACATAGCATTTACGATTAAGGATCCCTTCACAGAATTTTAATTGCTTGCACTTTATGTGTCTTTGGCATCCTCTATTAACACTTTATATGCACTTATAATTTCGTATTAGACTTTTTGTATGTCTATACCTTTTGGACACTGTTTTAAGTGACTCAACTGTAGTATGGACACTGGACTTATTATGATTATTTTTATGCAATAAGTCACTTTTATTATTCTATTCCTTGTGTTTAGATCTGATTTTGATTAATGATAATATTTTGATGTATGACATATAGTGATATGTTTGGTCCATATTCTATAAAACTGTTTTTTTTTTTATAGGGATCACATACCCCAACTCCTTTACTGTTTCCCCTGAGGAAGCCTAACAAGGCGAAACGTGTTGGGAAAGGACCTAGCATTACTTACATCCATGCTCCCACCCTATATCACCTACTGGTCATAACCGGGTATCAAATGTATCCCATGACATACCAAGGGGGGAGATCTTATACCTATGTGGATGGGTATTGCTAATGCTGCAATGAAGTTTCGATGTGATTCTTGTCTTTTTATGTGTAGCCTAATGGGCAAATCTTTTAACATGTACTAATAAATGCTTTTTTATATAGACATCTGTGTCCAGATACATTTTTTTCAGGGGTGAGGTCTGACCGGCACCATTAAAGTCCCAATTTACCTTTTGGGGTTTCACAACCCTCCTTTTTTCCTTCATATGATCCTAGGGATGGGGTGCCGGTTTAAAGTTTAGCCTTTATTCAATTATATCAAAGTAATATTCTCCAAATACAACATTGTTTGCCTATTCCTCCTATCTAGAGAGCTTTTCATTTTAATTATTTGTCAGGCATATCACTTTCCATACAAATTAATAGATTATATTCACTCTCCTTTTGGTTGCTTTTCTTCACACTGTGGAGTTATCTTTCAACTATCCTTGATGATTTCTGAGCCTTACAGCATTGTTGATCCTTAATAGGATCATGCATAGCTGAGTTTCCAAGTCCTATGAACAAAAACATAGAAACTGGGGTGCAGAAAAATGGCAGCAGGTGCTCTGGACTGATGAGTCAACATGTAAAATATTTGGCTGTAGCAGGAGGCAGTTTGTTCATGAAAGGCTGGAGAGTGGTACAATAATGAGTAGGGATGAGCCTGTGGTTTGATTCGAACGTAAGTTTGCCCGTTCTGCAAATTTAGAACACTATGGGGCGTTCGCAGAGACTTCGCCGCCATGGAGGGCCCCATAATGCATTGCGCACAGACGGCGCACACCTCCTCCTCCATGGGAGGGCTGCCGCCATCTACGCTGGCTTTGTTTTGACGTTTTATTTATAGTGCAGGACGGGGCCACCGGGTGACATAAGGGTGACCCCGCCCCTTCTGACATCATGTGACGTCAGAGGGGCGGGTCGCTCAATTACGTCACTGGGTGGCCCCGCCCTTCACAATAAATAAAATGTCAAACCAAAGAGAGCTTAGTCAGCTGGAGCCCTCCCATGGAGGAGAAGCTGTTGTTTTTTTGTTTTTTTCTCGGGTCCTTCGCTCACCGTGATTGACGATGGATTACAACAGGGACACTTATTTTTATTTTTTATTAAAGGACTTGTCCCTAATTGTCTCCTGCGATTTTTCTTTTTTAACACTTTTGGTGACGTAGTAGGGGTACGATGTACCCCGATACTAATTCACATGGGGGGGTCGGGATCTGGGGGCCTCCTTATTAAAGGAGGCTTCCAGATTCCAATAAGCCCCCTGCCCACACACCCCCACAACCACAGCCCAGGGTTGTGGGGAAGAGGCTGTTAAGCCTCCCCTGCCCCAAAGCACTCATACTTCCCATGTTGAGGGTATGTAGACTGGTACCGTTCAGGAGGAGGGCGCGCTCGCTTTTTTTTTAGATTTTGGTGCGGGGTTCCCCCTAAAATATTAACCAGACCCTAAGGGCCTGGTATGGACTGGGGGGGGGGGCATGCAAAATTTTTCAGTGATTTTTATGTATAATGCAAGCAATACATTACAGCCGCAAAAATAAATGACACCGAACCTGGGGGGTGTTCGGCCCATCCCTAATAATGAGTGTCTGCAGGCAACAGTGAAGCATGGTGGAGGTTCCTTGCAAGTTTGGGGCTGCATTTCTGCAAATGGTGTCAGGATTTGGTCAGGATCAATGGTGCCCTCAATGCTGAGAAATACAGGCAGATACTTATCCATCATACCATACCATCAGGGAGGCATGTGATTGGCCTCAAATGTATTCTGCAGCAGAACAAAGGCTCCAAACATACAGCCAATGTCATTAGGAACTATCTTCAGCATAACCAAGAACAAGGAGTCCTGTGATGGTTTGGACCCCATAGAGCCCTGATCTCAACATCATGGAGTCTGTCTGGGATTACATGAAGAGACAGAAGGATCTGAGGCAACCAACATCCACAGAAGATCCGTGGTTAGTCTCCAAGATGTTTGGAACAACCTACTTGCCAAGTTCCTTCAAAGATTACGTGACAGTGTACCTAGGAGAATTGAAGAATTGATGCTGTTTTGAAGGCAAAGGGTGGTCACACCAAATATCCATTTGATTTTGATTTCTATGTTGTTCATTTACTTTCCATTTTGTTAACTGATATACAGTGCCTTGCGAAAGTATCCGGCCCTCTTGAACTTTGCGACCTTTTGCCACATTTCAGGCTTCAAACATAAAGATATAAAACTGTAATTTTTTGTGAAGAATCAACAACAAGTAGGACACTATCATGAAGTGGAACGAAATTTATTGGATATTTCAAACTTTTTTAACAAATAAAAAACTGAAAAATTGGGCGTGCAAAATTATTCAACCCCTTTACTTTCAGTGCAGCAAACTCTCTCCAGAAGTTCAGTGAGGATCTCTGAATGATCCAATGTTGACCTCAATGACTAATGATGATAAATAGAATCCACCTGTGTGTAATTAAGTCTCCGTATAAATGCACCTGCACTGTGATTGTCTCAGAGGTCCGTTTAAAGCGCAGAGAGCATCATGAAGAACAAGGAACACACCAGGCAGGTCTGAGATACTGTTGTGGAGAAGTGTAAAGCCGGATTTGGATACAAAAAGATTTCCCAAGCTTTAAACATCCCAAGGAGCACTGTGCAAGCGATAATATTGAAATGGAAGGAGTATCAGACCACTGCAAATCTACCAATACCCGGCCGTCCCTCTAAACTTTCAGCTCATACAAGGAGAAGACGGATCAGAGATGCAGCCAAGAGGCCCATGATCACTCTGGATGAACTGCAGAGATCTACAGCTGAGGTGGGAGACATTTCCGGTCTAAACACGTCATATGCTGACTAACAACAGGATACCTGTCTCAGAGGGTGGAGTCGACATCTAGAGACGTCAAGTAGGTCTCACTAGTACCCGGAGAACCGACGTAGAGACTAGGCAGAAGAGGAACATACTCGACTTTCAAATCTCCCTGCCGGCCCATAACCATCTAAACGTCACCAGACTATGAGGAAGGTAAAGTTATAATAGCGAACGTGTCACGAGGAACCCTACAAATTTCGAACCCTTTAGAAAAACATAGGTTTAGGCCGAAATGTGAAGAGGTGT
>BLSH010311025.1:2107269-2161047 GCA_018402905.1 Glandirana rugosa
CCTAACCAGGTGATTAAGAAGTTGATAGACAAATTCATATGGAGAAATAAAAAACCAAGGATAAAATTTTCAATATTAAGCAAAAGGAAAAATAGGGGAGGTCTAGCAATACCGGACATCAAAAAATACTATATAGCAAACATAATCTCACGGGTGATAGAGTGGACAAATCCGACAGACAAAAAATGGGGGAAACTGGAAAATAGTTTGAGTGGGGGTCACTTAGGGAAAGGGGTATGGATCCCAAAAGGTTATAGGGAATTGGCAGAAGAAACAAGCAACCTGACACACACTGTATTTAAAGAGTGGGACAATCTATTAGCACGAAGTCAATGGGAATTTAATTCCCCATACACACCACTGAGTGGAACAAATTATTTTGCACCTGGGAAAGAAGAATGGTTTGGGAAATGGATTAAAACAGACACAAAACTAAAATATATATTAATGGGAAGGGAAATAGCAACATTAGAAGAATTAAAACATAGAGGGGACTTCCACAATATCGACATATGGCGGTACCAACAATTAAAACAATTTGTCAACGCACTACCACAACCACTAAGAACAGAAAGAGAAATAACACAATTGGAAAAAATTTGTATGAAAAGGGAGAAAAGAAAAGGAGGAGTATCTAAACTCTAAAATACATTGGTAGAAATGGGAGGAGAAGAACGACCGCCATATTTCGATAGATGGGAGAAGGAACTAGGGAAGCAGCTGGGAGAGCACGCATGGGAAAAAATAACAAAAATGGTGTTTAAAACTGCTATAGATAGTAAAACGTGGGAAGCTAACTACAAATGCCTCTCACGTTGGTACCTTACCCCGGAAAGAATGTCTAAAATACAACCAGGGAGGGAAAAATGGTGTTGGCGGGGATGTAGGATCGAGGGGACAATGACGCATGTGTGGTGGGAGTGTAAAGGGATGCAAGAATTCTGGGAAGAGGTAGTGGTGCGGAGTAAAGAAATAACGGGGGTAGAGATTACAAGAGACCCATGGACCTGCCTGTTCCACAGAACAGACAGGTCCATTAGACAATACACAGGGACGATCCTACCACACCTTTTGAACGCAGCAAAAAGTCTGATCCCCAGATATTGGCAAAAAACACAACTGCCAACGATGAGGGAGTGGTGCCTAAGGGTGGAAGAAATAAGAAATATGGAGTCCCTGAGGATAAGAGAAGAGGAGCTATTGGAAGATGAAATAGAGAAATGGAAGGGATGGACTATCTTTAAAACCTCCAGTACATTCACAAAGATAATGAGTATGGGAGAAACAGCGGTCGGAATCTAGAGGGAGAAGGGGGGGGAGGGGGGAAATCCGGAGATGTGAAGAGGGGAAACGGAATGACCACGTGGGTACTAAAACGAAGCATATGTAATCCTCCCAATATAACGGGAAGTTTAAAAAATGAAAAGGGAAATAAAAAGTAAGGTCATGGGAGATCGGAAATGATGAAATGTCACCCCACGATGTGAGGACACGCTGAAAGTGATAACACGAGGTGGGAGAAAAAGGTCGATAAAACGAAAGACCAAGACTACTGATCCGGAAAAAAAAAAAATTAAATTACAATTGCGCGGTCGTGCGATGCTGTACCCAAATACAATTGATGTCCTTTTTTCCCCACAAATAGAGCTTTCTTTTGGTGGTATTTGATCACCTCTGCAGTTTTTATTTTTTGCCCTATAAACAAAAAAACAGCAACAATTTTGAAAAAAAAACAATATTTTTTCTTTCTGCTATAAAACATATCCAACAAAAAATGTAAAAAATCAAATTGCTTCATATATTTAGGCCAATATGTATTCTACATATTTTCGGTAAAAAGAAAATCCCAATAGGCGTATATTGATTGGTTTGCGCAAAAGTTAGTGTCAACAAAATAGGGGATATATTTATGGCATTTTTATTTATTTATTTCAGTTTTACTAGTAATGATGGCGATCAGTGATTTTTAGTGGGACTGCGACATTGCAGCGGACAGATCGGACACCTAACTGGCATTTTTACCACTTTTTTTGGGAACCAGTGACATTATTACAGTGATCACTGCTAAAAATATGCACCGACACTGTATAAATGACACTGACCAGGAAGGGGCTAACATCAGGGGTGATCAAAGCGTTAAGTGTGTTCCCTGTTTGTGCTTTCTTACTGTGGGTGAGGGGGGGGGTTGGGCTCACTGCATGGGCACAGTGATTTGTGTTCCTGATTAGTAAGAACACAAGATCACAGTGTCCATGCCTGACAAAACGGCAGTCTGCCTTGTTTTCATCGGCAGACCTGCGTTCTATCTCTGTGGGGAACGATCGCGGGTGGCCGGCAGACATCGCATCCGCTGGACCCACTGATTGGCTCCCCCCTGTGTCCAATCAGTGCGAAATCGTGCCTCCGGTGGCACACGCACCCCCCCCAGTGGCTATTGAAACAAAATCGCAAACAGGTACGTGAGTTTGCGCAATAGAGCTAACCTGCTGCAGTAAATATGCGGCAGATGGTCGGCAAGTGGTTACTTCTACATGGAAAAAAAGTACATAATATATATATATATATTTTTTGACATGGAAAAACCTTAGCTGCTGACTTTTAATAAACACACACTCACCTGTCCCAGGATCCAGAGATGTACTCACCTGAACCATCCCTTCTCTTCATCTGCTCTCCCCGGCGCCAGTGTCTCAACCGTGGGCACCTGGCTGTGACAGCTTGCGGCTTCGTGATGCGCCTCCTGAATGGTCCAGCAGTTTTCTGGGACCTGTGACATATGCCAGAAAACTGCAGGGAGGGAGGGAGGGAGAAAGGAGAACTTCTCCTAGGCAATCCGAGCAAAAGTGGGAGCGGGTACCTGTCAAAGCTAGGTACCAGCTCCCCCCAAAAAAGTGACATGCCAAATGTGGCAGGGGAGGAGTACTTAAAGCATAGCTTTCCCATTTGGGTGGAGCTCTGCTTTAACCCTTTCGCTGCCCGGCCCTGCACCCCACTTTTGACCCCAAGAGGCTAGACCATTTATGAGAGACATGTTTCTTGACCTCTCTGCTTTCCATCCTGAAGATCCTATCCTCCCCGTTGAGTGTCCACAACCTGCACACAAGTGGCAGGAAGGATATGGGCACAAACAAGGAAAGAATTTGAATTCAAAGTGCACAGAGCAGCAGGGGAAGAGCCTGGGAGGCAAGGTTGTGGGTGGGGCTTAGGGTGCCCTAATGGGGACACTGTGGAACTGCACTCGCTAACATCTAAACCATAGGCAGAAGCTGCGGTCATGTGAAATCAGCATTAAGGCAGGTTTAGAAGCGAGCAGCAACTTGCAGTTAACTCGTTGTAATCTGTAGCCATACTTTACACACTGGTAACACTAAGCACTTTGGACACCCTTCTGTTAGAGAACACCACTTCCCAAGTGTGCACCATTTCTGAGCCGTAGTGAGTATCGTTGAGCATGTACCAATCTCCCCAACTCAGCAATCCCATCATCTCACTCCCAGAGACATATCCAACTGTTGCTACTGTATACAGGAAACATACTTCTTCCATTCACCATGCTTGCTTTCTCTTTCCTGTGACTCCAGGCGGGGACCCAAAAAGTGGGGAGCCAGTTGTTAGTGAAGAAGCCTAGCAAAAAAACCTTCACTGCCAAAGTAACTGTTACCTTGGCCACGTCACCCGTCTCCTGGCTGGTTGGCTGCTTTGGCATGTGACACATACACTGTAGTCATTAGCAATGGCAACATAGCTTCCACTGGATAGCATTCTGCTGGTTATACCCATGTACTATATCTTCTCTAACTTCACACCCCTGGATGTAAGCCCTGTTTTTTTTTATATGCCATGCATGCACCCCTCGAAAGACTTCAGATCAGGAAACATAGATTAAATAAACAATGATCCTTTACTGAGGTAGTTGCAAATGACAAGTAACAGTTCTCAAAGACATTTATAAGCATATTTCTGTACAGAGTTTTGTAAGTGACTGTACCTTAGGCAGATGGAAAAGTCCATAAAAGCAATCTTTTCAAGGAAAAAGTTAATTAGGCAGTAAATCCACAAGAGGCAATAATAGCCCCTTGGGTATGATTTGGTAATAATCCATAAAGGCAACAAAGCTCATAATTGGCAGCTATATGTCCATGAGGGTCTACAAGATCTAGATCCATCACGCTCCCACAACAAGGGGGTGACACACTCCAACAGAGTAACAGCTACATTTTGGCAGTTTTCCCCCAGCAACTCCCTTAGGGCACCTAGTGAGCCCTTTTTATGTGGTGTGACCTGCAGGAGGCAGTAACCTTGCTAAAAATAGTGGGAAAATGTTAACCCTTCTTGCTCAGTTGCCACCAGCTCAGCAGATCAACCTGAGGACACAGTACTATATTAAAGGGGTTGTAAATCCTCCCGGTTTTCACCTTAATGCATTCTATGCATTAAGCTGAAAAACCTTTTTTGTTGCAGCAGCCCCCGAGAGCCCCTGTTTACTTACCTGAGCCAGATCGTTCCCGCGTCAGGGATGAGCCTAGCAGCTCCAGCCGTGGGCTCCAGTCCTCACTGGATAGATTGATAGCAGGGGAGCCATTGCCTAGAGCAGGACTCAGGCCCAGGCTCCCGCGTCACTGGACTTGATTGACAGCAGCGGGAGCCTGGGCCTGAGTCCTGCTCTAGGAGTGGAGATGGGGGACATATGGGGTAGTTCAATTCATAACTTTGGGTATTTCTCATTGGAAGAGACTGTGGCTCAGCCCATTGACCTATATTACAGGCTGCCTTTAGCTTGCATCACTGCAGGGATTGCCTAGAGAATTGTTATTCCACAATGGTTTATAGCAAGATTAAAGATGTTTGCCAGCTTCCTGGAGAGCATTTGTTATTTTTTATATGATTGTAGGCAGGTGCAGTTTCCCTCTGTCCATTAGGAGGCACTGTGCCATCACACAGATGTAGTGGAGTCTATTTAGGGAAATGTTCCCTCATGGACTCCGTAGGTGTTTCAGAGATGACAGCTGTCTGATTGGACGTTGCAAATTCTGGTGACCTATGGCAGCCATCTTGATGTGGGACTGTATAAATTGGGATTCCCACGTCATTCGGCATGCTTAGAGCAAGTGGTAGGTCAGGGACAGAGACCTTGCTTAATAGAGTGAGTATACAGTATAGCACAGGTAGAGGTTCCCGATGAGTAGTGTCAGTGGTGGGACAATGCCTGCCTTCAGGACACATTCTACTATCTGGACCAGTAAATGAGGCTCTTCCCAATAGAGCAGAGTGCCATTCCAGAATACTGCTAATGCCCACACCTCCAGCTGAAGCTGTCTGCCGGTAGCATTGGCCCAAACTTGGTGATACTGTACAATTACCAACTGCCCCTATTGTGTATCTACCAACTGCTCTATTGCTTGGATATCAGTGCCTATAGAAACTTTATTCACCCCTGCTAACATATTATACAATATACAAGATAAAATACTTCATCATCACCCATGTGTGTAGTATCTGCCTGACTGGGTACCATTGGGCACAATAGGCCTCACTCACAAACTCATAATTCTTTATTTTTTGTGAAAATGTATGTTAAGGTAAGTTTTAGTCTTGGATATAATGGGGATGACTGGCCATACATTATACAATTTTCTTTAGATTTACCTTCAACTATGTAGTGCAAGGGCCTGCCTGATTGCATACAAATTGAAAATGTTTAGGTTTTACCTCATATTATATGGTTTTGGTAAATCTAAAAGAAAATTGTATAATGTATGGCCAGCTTTTGCTGGAAATGCTTTTGTGCTGGATTGGAGTGTTTAAAGTGGTTGTAAAGGCAGAAGGTTTTTTTTTTATCTTAATGCATTTTATGCATTAAGATAAAAAAGCCTTCAGTGTGCAGCAGCCCCCCTCAGCCCCTATAATACTTACCTGAGCCCCATCTAGATCCAGCAATGTTGTAGGAATGTCTCAGTTGCCCGGGACTCCCTTTCTCATTGGCTGAGACAGCAGCGCAGTGTCATTGGCTCCCGTTGCTGTCAATAAAAGTCACTCAGCCAATGAGAAGTGAAAGTGGGTGGGGGCGGGCCGCGGCTTCATGTCTGAATGGACACATAGAGCTGTGACTCAGCTCGGGTGCCCCATAGCAAGTTGCTTGCTGTGGGAGCACTCAACAGGAGGGAGAAGCCAGGAGCACCGAAGCAGGGCCTGAGAAGAGGAGAGTGTTCTGTGCAAAACCATTGTACAGAGCAGGTAAGTATAACATGCTTGTTATTTTTACCTTAAAAAAAGGCTTTACAATCACTTTAAATATATTCTTCAATAGCCACAAAGGATTCAGATCCACCTTATGTATGTCAAATGTCTGAACAAAGCCAGTTATTATATTGTAAAAGTAGTGGTGACATCTTCACTGTGTTGCCCATAGCCTGTGCTGTAGGAAGGACCCAGCAGGTCCTACAACTATAGACAGACAACTAGAGTAAAAGAAAGGGGCAAGTGGTACAAAAGTTAATAATGGTTAAAGAGGTGAGCTAATGGCGCATGTAAAAGTTTAGTTTTTTGGTGCAGGTGGGATAGACTTCTCTTCTCGCCTATAGGTGGCCAAAGTAGTAGACAGTCAGACAAAATAGGGTAAGATGTTTCGGTTACTCTCCCAACTTTCCCAAATAGCTTCATTGCCTGTATAACTTCACCACTTTTCAGGAACAATTTTAATGCCGATGACACCCAAATCTATCTGTCTACTCCTCACCTCACTCCTTCAGTGTCCTCTTGCTTTACTAACTTACTAACTGGCATATCAGAGGATAGTTTAACAAAGAGCCGGACAGCCAACTAGTCACCAGGGGTCAGCCCACAAGCGTATATGATCATGCTAGCGATAGGTGGTCCACATCTAAGGGTGAGTGTACATCCATGTGGGGCACCCAATTCGCACTTTGGCGCACTGTCTGTCATGTTCTAAGAGCACGAGCACTTCCTGCACATCAGAGTGGGACCCCAATTCTCTGTCACTTGATAATTGCACTGTCTATTGGATTTCACTCCTTTTCTTCTGGTTTTGCAAAACCGAGCGCAGTGTATGCATTTTATTCAAGTACTCGTCGATACAAAATACCAATACCTTTGAGGTGCGACTTGAGCCCATACAAGATGAAGGGGCTCAAATCCCACTACAAAGAATTATTTGAGTACGAGTACTAATGCAAATGCTTAGTATTGGCACCAATACGATACCGGTAGCGGCACAACCCTTTCGAATCCGACATGTACATGAATCTGTTGCAAGTTCTGCCATTTGCCACACGCCATGAGACAGATTATTGAAACATGTCTTTGATACTCTTTATGTATTTCAGGTTAAATAATTTACATCCTGAGTCAATAAGTAGCAATTCTTTCTTTTACATTTGCCTTTTCATGCAAGTCAAGTCTGGTAAATGATGCTGAATAAGTTACAATGCATATTTAACATAGAATTACTTTTTGCCCACTAGGTGGCAGCAGAGAAACCTTGGGAGAAGCATCCTCCCCAGGGAAGGAGCACAAGGGAGACAAGCTGCTATACTGACCCTGACACTACCCAGAGAAAGGAAAGAAGGGAGAGCTCTTAAGGTCCCTAAGAAAGAAAGCTAAAGAAAGTCATGTTGAAAGATCTGCTGCTCTAACGCAGACGTTTCCCAGAGAGTGGGTTAATGAGGAAAAGTTTAGAATCAGAGGAAAAGCCCTGGACTTAGAAGCAGAGGATCTGGTTGAAGCTGGACTGTTGCATTGATCTTTTTCTCTTGCTGGCAGGGAACAGCCGTGTGCTCCAGAGTGACCTGTGTAACCGACTGTCAGCGGTGTGTCACATTCCCAATTCACACCCTCATTGGAAAGATCTGAGGTTCCCCTCCTGACAAGACTCATGGTCTGTAACTTCATGGCAGCCTGGACTGCACAGCCCTAGGACTTTGGGTACCTCTTGGATAGAGCCATGGAAGTTGTGGATGAGACTGAGGCTTTACAACGCTTCTTCGAAGGTAAGAAACAATGGGGAAACTTCAATATGTGTGACCCCAACAGACATGATCCTTATGGATATGTTGGAAAAAAATAAGACTCACCATATATGTTACAATCTGACCGTACAATCTTTGTACAATCAATCTTAGATCTACCAAAACTATGAGGACCTACCTAAACTTTCCAATTAATATGTATCCAATCAGGCAGGCCCTTGCACTACATAATTGTTGGGAGATCTAAAGGTGATTGAACCATCAGATTTGTAACACGTGTGATGAGCTTAAGACCTCAAAACAGGTCACTTTGTGTTTTTATTGTTCTTGTGTCAAACCTTCCTTGGGGGCTTTATGGTTTAGGATTAAAATACACACCTGGGGAGATCAGCAGCTGTGCTATAGGACAACACCAGATGCCTTCCACTCAATATTGGCTTTCTATATGCCCACTTGGCACAGCAGCCACCTCTTGGACCTTACTACAGTTGGCTGGCGTATGTTTTCTAGAAAGAGCTCATGGTGAAAAGCTGATGCTATTCTAGCCTGTACAAAAAAAAAAAAAAAAAGCTGTGGCATTTTAACCAGTGATTCAGAGGAATGCCAAGAATCGCCAATCCTAATGGCTTACTTTAGTAATAAATATGTTAACAAAATAGGCCTGAGGTCAAGTTGGGGCAGCAAGATGAACCTTAGATACCAGAAAGTTATAATATATGAGAAGCATCTGTTTTATTGAGCTACCATGGGCTACAGCCATGTTGGCTACATATGCTTCAACCCATCAGCATCAATTCTTTCTCCTCTGATGAGACCATTCTAAAACATGAAGGTCTAGGCTGAAAATAAAGTCATTTCTCTCTACATACATGGGTGAGATAGAGAATGACCCATGCCTTCATACTTTGTAATGGCCATGCAATCTAAGTAAAAAAAAAAAAAACGATCGTTACGGAAGAACGTCACAGAATCTCACCTTTGTTTTTCCACTGCTGTAGATAAGAATTCAGCAGTCAACTGAAAAGAATTTCACTCCTTCTAAAATTCAATAATTTCCCGTTGCACTGCATATAACTGGAGTAATTGTTACGTGTTTAAATGTTTATTTCATTTATCAGTTAAATTATTATTTTTTCATCTGCATTGAAGTGATTACGTTATTGAAATTTCCGATTATTACATAATTCAAATATCTATCTTATTGCACAGAATTCATCCCATTTTAACATTTTCTTCTATAGTCTAAAAAAAAGGAACAAAGTATGGAAAAGAAGTTCATAATATTATATAAATTGTACACAGATTTTGATATATTTTTAGTTTTAACTGTAAAAAAAAAGAAAAGAGAAAAAATGTGATTTTAAACATTTATAGAATTCAAAATCACCTGGTTGTGTTACTTTACCATTTACTCTACAATAAAGGTTACTTCTGTACAAATCAAAATATCATTTTTATGTACAAACTAAAATTTCACACTAATAGGATTTACATGGAACTAACTTAGTGCAAGTGGCATAAAAAAATCTAAAGATTAGGATGTTTGTAACTGAGAAATGAAATATATTTCTCCAAATATGGCAGATATGTGTTAATACTTGTATTTATCCAAAAGAAAATATGTGTATATATAAAATTTAAACCTGAAATCCTGCATATGTGTCATTTTAAAAAGTGTATCTATAAAAAAATAGCTGCATAGGTAGAAAGAAAGGTGTTATTTGTACAGATAGTAGAAAAATCCAGAATATTCCCGAACAAATATATAACAAATACTGAAAAGATAGATAAACCAGTGTCTTGTTTCGTATTGATGACAGCTCGATTTTTGTATTGAATTTTATTTAGGTAGCTAAACGGTACATCACTAGCAAAAGCATACAAAGCAATCAACGCTATCGCCTGTTACTGAGAGTTCAGGTTTTAGAGCTGCTAATTTTAGCAATAAGAATGCAGATTATGTCCTAAAATAACACTACTATGCAGCCAGCCACACTAATATGGGTTGTTTTTAAAAGGGGCTCTTTTTGTAATGTCACATGGAGGGATACCAGAGGAGCCTATACATGAATTGATGACCATATGCTAAATGGAAGATTTTATGTTTAAATACACTCAAATATATATTTTTTTCCTGCCTAAAATTTTGCAATTTGGATTCTGTATGTGTTTCCACTTTGTCAGTGCTAAAATACAGCACAGTTTTATATAAGCAACTTTACTGTCCATGTCTAAAGCAACCCAGAAACCATATAGAGTGCTCAGTCATCCATCCATATAGGACAGCAGTGTGAATATGAGAAGATTCTGTCTATACAAATTGTGTGAGTTTTTGTTAAAGCAATCTTTGCATCAGATGAAATTCAGTATGTAGACAGAATTATTCTCTCCTTTTCTATTGTGTGGATGGTCTTTTTACAAATTTGTCTAAGATAAAATAATGGAAGCATCATCCACCATACACATGGCCATACAATTGTGAATCCACAATTCCTGGATGCCTCTTTTTAATATTAGCTGTCACCAATACTTGCACACTTTACGAACATGCAACTAGAAAGTTGTTAGTGGTTTTGGAATTGTATGATCAAGGGATTAATCACAAGTTTGATAAACACAATGGTATGTCTATGGGTAGCTGACTGCACACATTGCCATCTGGTTGTACAATCTCTGTTCGCTCTGGAGTTGTTGTATTGTAGTATATGCTATTACCATATAGGAGAGGAGTTATTGTACTCTAGTATATTCTATTACCATGTAGGAGAGGAGTTATTGTATTGTAGTATATGCTATTACCATGTATGAGTTATTTTATTGTAGTGTATGCTATTACGATGTAGGAGAGGAGTTATTGTATTGTAGTGTACCATGTAGGAGAGGAGGGTTTGTATTGTAGTGTACCAGGTAGGAGAGGAGTTATTGTATTGTAGTGTATGCTATTACCATGTAGGAGAGGAGTTATTGTATTGTAGTGTACCATGTAGGAGAAGAGGGGTTGTATTGTAGTGTACCATGTAGGAGAGGAGTTATTGTATTGTAGTATATGCTTTTACCATGTAGGAGAGGAGTTATTGTGTTGTAGTGTATGCTATTACCATGTAGGAGAGGAGTTATTGTATTGTAGTGTATGCTATTACCACGTAGGAGAGAAGTTATTGTATTGTATTGTATGTTATCACCATGTATGAGTTATTGTATTGTAGGGTATGCTATTACCATATAGGAGAGGAGTTATTGTATTGTAGTGTATGTTATTACCATGTAGGAGAGGAGTTATTGTATAGTAGTGTATGCTATAACCATGTAGGAGAGGAGTTATTGTGTTGTAGTGTATGCTATTACCATGTAGGAGAGGAGTTATTGTATTGTAGTCTATGCTATTACCATGTAGGAGAGGAGTTATTGTATTGTAGTGTATGCTATTACCATGTAGGAAAGGAGTTATTGTGTTGTAGTGTATGCTATTACCATGTAGGAGAGGAGTTATTGTGTTGTAGTGTATGCTATTACCATGTAAGAGAGGAGTTATTGTGTTGTAGTGTATGCTATTACCATGTAGGAGAGGAGTTATTGTATTGTAGTGTATGCTATTACCATATAGGAGAGGAGTTATTGTGTTGTAGTGTATGCTATTACCATATAGGAGAGGAGTTATTGTATTGTAGTGTATGCTATTACCATATAGGAGAGGAGTTATTGTATTGTAGTGTATGCTATTACCATGTAGGAAAGGAGTTATTGTGTTGTAGTGTATGCTATTACCATGTAAGAGAGGAGTTATTGTGTTGTAGTGTATGCTATTACCATGTAGGAGAGGAGTTATTGTGTTGTAGTGTATGCTATTACCATATAGGAGAGGAGTTATTGTATTGTAGTGTATGCTATTACCATATAGGAGAGGAGTTATTGTATTGTAGTGTATGCTATTACCATGTAGGAAAGGAGTTATTGTGTTGTAGTGTATGCTATTACCATGTAAGAGAGGAGTTATTGTGTTGTAGTGTATGCTATTACCATGTAGGAGAGGAGTTATTGTGTTGTAGTGTATGCTATTACCATATAGGAGAGGAGTTATTGTATTGTAGTGTATGCTATTACCATATAGGAGAGGAGTTATTGTATTGTAGTGTATGCTATTACCATGTAGGAGTTATTGTATTGTAGTGTATGCTATTACCATGTAGGGGTTATAGTATTGTAGTGTATGCTATTACCATGTAGGGGTTATAGTATTGTAGTGTATGCTATTACCATGTAGGAATTGTTGTATTGTAGTGTACCCTATTACCATGTAGGGGTTATAGTATTGTAGTGTATGCTTTTGCCATGTCGTCCTGCATGGTATTCCCTATGACAATCATTGGTTTATGTGCAGACAATCAAATCTGAAATCTCATTCTTTGGCTGCATTTAGTCCTTTATGGCACTGATAGTGACACTACGTGTGCTGGGACCGCATACCACATATGATCAAGTTGCATGAAAATTGGGTTGGACAGTAACATGTATGTTTAGATCATTAGGCTTCTCCTAACCTCCTTATTCTTTTTTCCAAATCCAAAGGTTGAAAATATTATTATTTTATATTTTATTATTATATATAAAAATGAACATTATGCAACTGATAATGCTTTCTCTTGACTCTCTAAGTAGAATAAGATCATTATATGTCCATTCCTGTGTGGTGCCACAAAAGCCACCAAATTCAGATGCTCACTAGGTTTTGTGCTGTGTGACATCATTGAATTTATTTATTTTGTTATATGTTAGACTCACTTACCTTTCATTATTTGGAATTACTGATTAGGGCATCCGATCTCTTTATCAAGTAAAATTTTGCATTATTTATTTATGCATCCTGTGTTCAATAGAGTACAATATACTCATAGCACAGTATGTATGTGTGTGTCATACAGAAAAATATTTGTTTTAAGTAACATTACTTGCGTACATTATCTTGGTAAAATATGTATTCTTAACCTACATACATAATTCTTAGTGTAATGAAAGTGAAAGCAAGCATTTTGGCGACAGGTAAAATAAGCACTGCGTTCCGGCCTTTGCCTATCTGCAAGATTATTAATTTCACTGGAAAAAAAACCACAAGAAAACAATACACATGACATACAGTTTCCACCCAAAACTTGTGTTCTAACTGGGCAGAGGTAGAAAAATCGCCCACTAGTTTCTTATATTTCTTAGGAGTATCTAAAGCCATTTTTTAAATATTTTGGATAAAGTAGTGAAAGGCAGAACCCCTTTCAGACATTGATAACTTGGGAAAGTGGAAAGATTGCGCTAAACTCACAAGGTTTTCCAATTGGAGTTGCAATCCAATAGCTTTGTAATGGAGTTGGTGTAAGTGATCTGGTTACTGGGCAGGCAGGAGGCTTCTCCACTTTTCATGGGTCAAAAAATAAAAGCTTCATCAGGGCCTGAAATAGCAAACAATGGATCAGGACTGAATAATGCCTGGACCTTATTTAGTATTTTATCCAGTGTGATAATCTTTATAGATCTTGTCACAATAGATGAAACACAATGCAAGGTCCAGTCATTATTTTTTCCTTTTGCAAGCCCTGATGAAGTTGGTAATTTTGGACTCCTGAAACGTGTTGGTTACCCTTTTATTGTCCCTTTGACCCCTACTGAATGTAACATTTTATTTGGACTATTGAACAGTGTTGTGGCACTTTTATTCTTCTTCTTGCAGGTATTTGCTGTCTGTGTCCCCATTTGGGAGATTAACTCATTCCCTTTGTCCTGATGACTTTTATCACTGCAACGAAAAAAGGGAAAACCCAAAACCTTGAGTTGACAGCATAATCTTCTATTAGGATCACTTATTTCAATAATAAGGCCCCTTTCACATGGGGCAGATTCCGTTCCGATCAGCAGGGAATCAGCTCACAGATGCCCTGCTGAGGGGAGCAGATGGGGGGATGGACATCTATGTCCGCTCAGTTTCTGTAGAGCGGAGATGGATAAAGCCCATTCTGCTCTATGGTTGTCTGGGAGTAAATGGACACCATTTTCCGTTTACACCTGACTAGCCCTTGATCTGATTTGCCCAAACAGAAGAGGACAGATCCCCTTCCTGTTTTCTTAAGAAGACTGGATCGGACCTGGAGGTAGGCTGTTTACAGGAGGTGGGTCCGTTTACATCCTCTTCTTTCATTTTCTTTTTTATAGCGCAAAAAGTGAAGGGAGGTCTTTTAAATGGGATAGAGATGGCAAAAAATATGAGAGGTTTTAATCATTCTCTACTTATCTAAAGTGAAAAAAGTTTTGTCTTTGGATATACTTAAAGAGGAAGTAAAGTCTTCCTTTTTAATTGTACCTACAGGTAAGCCTGTAATAAGACTTACCTGTAAGTACTGTAAATAACTTCTAAACTTGCACCGCGCATGCGCTCTGAAGGTATGCTATCTCTTCAGAGCCCTATGCCGTGATCGGCGGCTCCCATGTCCATGTGCGGGAGTGGCGTTATGGCGACTCCGGCCACTCACAGTGCTGGAGCCTGCGAACCCAGAAGAAACACTAGGGGAAATGTCAGCCCTGTCTGCGGTATGCAGGCGCCGCTGCAGGGCTTCATTCTAAGGTACGTATTTCATAATGAGCTAGTATGCAATGCATACTAGCTCATTATGCCTTTGTCTTACAATTTTTTTTTTTTTAATTGGGTTTACAACCTCTTTAAGATAATTTGGAAAAATCTCTGTCCACTGCCATAGTAATATTGAAACTCAACAATGGAAGAAATTCATTGCAGTTTCCAGCTGCAAAAGCAGGATTACTGTGTAATGACAGCTCTACATGGTTGGAGCAAATATCAGTTAAGGTGCGCTGTCCCTTTAATTCATATAAACTTTTGCACTTCCATTTGGCTGCATTTCTAGGCTGCATTTACATGAGCGTCCTACGTTTATTTAAATGCAGACGTTATCTGGAAAGTATACACAAACTTTATATTTCCAGATAAGGTTATTTTGCATTTAAATGTACTTGCGCTTACATGTGTTAACATGTATATAGACACATTCAGAGTATCTAATCAGCCCCTGTGTACAAATGTACAGAATTCAATTTTCTCTGATTACAGCTAAACTAAATGCAGCTAAATTTACCATTTAAAATCATAACATTTAGTTCCTATGCACTTAGGCACGTCCTATGAATGCATGTGTGTAATTGCCAATGTGAATGAGGCCTCAGTGTACATACATCTAGTTATGCTATTATTATATCAGTGCATTTGTTAACCCTTTTACTGCCACTGGTGTGTTTATGTCAGTAGCAGCAGGGGGTTTTGTAGATCTGACAAGCCCACTGTAGGCTTTCAGATGGAAGCGATCCGGTGTCAGTTCCTGGGATCAATTTTGGCAGCAATTGCTTTCACGGACCCCATGGTCCCAGAACCGCAACATGTGACAGGCGTTGCTGGGTAGAGGTGACTACTGAGACTTTTTACTGATTTCCCATATATAGTAAAAACCTGAACTGATCCATAAAAATTAATACACAGTACACTACTTAAGCCTAGTACACACAGTGCGATGGTCGTACGACCGCACGTTCAACTTTTGCCCAAAATCGCCTGTTGGCTGTTGTGTCTAGCGTACTGACATGAGTCAAGTAATCGTTCAAAAAAGCTTCAACAAGCCGAACGTAGTGACGTGTTACGAGCGTATAAAGAGGAAGTTCAGGTGAATGTGATTTGTGAATTAGGAACATAGGTTTACACGAACGGACACTTCTGGGCATTCCTGATTTTTGAACATGCGTGTTTTGCACGTACAGCTTTGTTGGCCCAACTTCTGTACACACGAGTCAACAGTCGTACAACACCTTGTTGTACAACAAAAGTTTTCTAGTCTGTTCATCCAACTTCTGTTGTACAACCGTCACACGTCGGCTGTTATAATCGCGTGTACTAACGGTCTGATGATCGTACAACAAGCTGTTGTACGACCAGTATTGTGCGACCGTCGCACCGTTTTACGGGCCTTAAGAGCAGATATGTGTACAGGCGGCAAATGTGCATTGATGTACACCTATTGCGACCCATCAGATTTGAAGGTTGCGAGAATTTGCAATGGTGAAAGATTATTACAAATTGGTGGCTCTGTCTTTTTTTTTAAATACAGATCATTGTATTCATTTAAAGCTGAATTCCAGGCAAACAGATAAATACAGAGATGAAATACATATATGGGAAACGGCTTTACCTGCTAAAGGATTTGTATTTCTGTAATTCCAGTTCTGAGATTTACACAGCTCTGCTACACATTTAACCCATCTGGCAGGGAGACCTGATTTTATTGTGTTGCAGTTTAGTTACACTTATAGGTCTTGTCCCTCCTTCAGTCTGTGATTGGACACAGAAGGTACAAGCTGCAGTCTGATGAGCATATCTTCCAGTCACACTGTTCTCTCCTCCTATCAATGGGCTTCTTTCACTAAAGCACATCTGATTGGCTTCTTGTGCTGCTTCTCCCTCTTCCAGTCTAAAATCGGCTGTACAAGGATTGTTAGCAGGTTGAACTCGGATACTTACACTGTTTGCTACATTTATGAGGGGCAAAAAAATATATTGTGAAGTATATGTATAGCTCAGATGTTTTTGTTTTAGTTTTGGATACAGTAAGGAAGGATACAGGAACCTTGGACACATTTTTATTGCTGTCTGTGCCTCCTCAAGGAAGATTTACCTTCTGTATTTGTCTCGGTAATCAAGGTTACCCAGACTGAAAGTATTTTTCTCATTAGAACAAGAGATGAGGGGATATCTTCCAATAGGAGCACCTGTTCCAAGTGTCTCAAAAGGAAATAACCCTCACTTTGCAAAGGTGCTTTCTCAACCAGGGCTTCTGCAGAAATGTAGGTTTTCTCCGGAGGTTGTTAGGGGTTCCTTGGAGCAATGAGCGATTTCTGCCTCTCAGATAAGGCATTGGCGATACCAATAATCTTTTAAGCTATCTGTAAGGGGGAGCATTCTTCCCACTTACTTCTATTAAAATGAGCATTCTTCTCACTGACCACCAATGTAAGGAGCATTCTTCCCACTGACCACCATCATAAGGGGCATTCTTCCCACTGACCACCAATATAAGGGGCATTCTTCCCACTGACCACCAATGTAAGGGGCATTCTTCCCACTGACCACCAATGTAAGGGGCATTCTTCCCACTGACCACCAATATAAGGGGCATTCTACCCACTGACCACCAATATAAGGGTCATTCTTCCCAATGACTTCCATTAAAAGGAGCATTCCTCCCACTGACCACTAATATAAGGGGCATTCTTCCCACTGATCACCAATGTAAGGGGCATTCTTTCCACTGATCACCAATGTAAGGGGCATTCTTCCCACTGACTTCCATTAAAAGGAGCATTTTTCCCACTGACTTCCATTATAAGGAGCATTCTTCCCACTGACCACCAACATAATGGGCATTCTGCCCACTGATCATCAATGTAAGGGGCATTCTTCCCACTGATCACCAATGTAAGGGGCATTCTTCCCACTGACCACCAATGCAACGTGTACTTTTCCCACTTAGCACCCATATGAGGAGCATTCTTCCCACTGACCACCAATATAAGGGGCATTCTTCCCACTGACTTCCATTAAAAGGAGCATACTTGCCACTGACTTCCATTATAAGGAGCATTTTTCCCACTGACCACCAATATAAAGGCCATAATTCCCACTGATCACCAATGTAAGGGGCATTCTTCCCACTGACCACCAATATAAGGGGCATTCTTTCCACTAACTTCCATTAAAAGGAGCATTCTTCCCACTGACTTCCATTATAAGGAGCATTCTTCCCACTGACCACCAATATAAGGGGCATTCTTCCCACTGATCACCAATGTAAGGGGCATTCTTCCCACTGATCACCAATGTAAGGGGCATTCTTCTCACTGACCACCAATGCAAACTGTACTTTAGCCACTTAGCACCAATATGAGGAGCGTTCTTCCCACTGACCACCAATATAAAGGGCATTCTTCCTACTGATCACCAATGTAAGGATCATTCTTCCCATTGACCACCAATATAAGGGGCATTCTTTATACTGACCACCAATGTAAGGAGCATTCTTCCCGCTGACCAACAATATAAAGGGCATTCTTCCCACTGATCACCAATGTAAGGAGCATTCTTCCCACTGACCACCAATGTAAGGAGCATTCTTCCCACTGGCCATCAATGTAAGGGACATTCTTCCAACTGACCACCAGTGTAAGAACCATTCTTCCCACTGACCACCAATATAAGGAGCATTCTTCCCACTGACCACCAATGTAAGGAGCATCCTTCCCACTGACCACCAATGTAAGGAACCATTCTTCCCACTGACCACCAATGTAAGGAACCATTCTTCCCACTGACCACCAATATAAGGAGCCATTCTTCCCACTGACCACCAATGTAAGGAGCATTCTTCCCACTGAAAACCAATGTAAGGTACATTCTTCCCACTGACCATCAATGTAAGGACCATTCTTCCCACTGACCACCAATGTAAGGACCATTCTTCCCACTGAAAACCAATGTAAGGACCATTCTTCCCACTGACCACCAATGTAAGGACCATTCTTCCCACTGACCACCAATGCAAGCTATACTCTTCCCAATTAGCATCAATATAAGGGGCATTCTTCCCACTGACTACCTATTGTTGATAAATTAAAATAATATTGTACAATCATACTGTAACGTGTTTGGTGAGCTTAAAAGAAAAGTATTGGGATTTTTCAGAATCATACTTACCTAGGTGGATGCAGCATCTGTCCCCCGCTGGCTCTAACACTGAGAACCGAGTGACCAAACACATCCGATCGCTTGGTTCTCAGAGCTCCCTAAGCAAAGAACTAGTAATAATAAATAATAATAAAAGAGCGATCTGACGGGGGATTGTGTGACTGAAACAGACGGGCATACCATCTGTGCACCTAACCTTCTGTGCTACGCTGACCCAACCTCTGTGATGGGGGTCCGGTCCATCTGGTAAGAACCAGTGTGTATGGGTGACGGTGGCGGTTTCAAACCATAGTTTGCATCTATAGTTGGAGCCATACTCTCATATGGAACACCCTGGTGGTGGGATCGTGAAATAGTGTACTCACACTTATGAACGTTTTTATGGACTATCTGAATGCTGCACCAACAAATCCTTTCATTTTATAGTATTCCAATTACCTGTGCATAGCTGCTGGACTTTGTTAGTTACTTTGTGCTCCTAAGCGCAGCTGCTCTATCTAATTACTATTTCATCCACTGGTGCCATCTATGACAGCAAACGATAGGGCACCATTCCTCCCAATGACATCAAATATTTTTTTTCCCACTGATGTCGGGAACTTTTCTACTCCCCATAACAACAGTCAAGACCCCTTAAAGTCTGAAAGACAATAAACTGGCCCCTTGTTTAGAAAGTTTGGAGACCCCTGGCCTAGATGCTCTCCATCAAGTCTGATGTTGGTGGGAGTTGGAGTTGAGTTCAACCAAAAATTGTCAGGTAGTTCCACACCTGCAATGGAGGAATACGGTGGAATACTTGCGCCGGCCCAGGGGCAGGGAAGTGGCGCTGTTTTAAGACATTGGCTACCCTAATGATAAGTATAGATTATCTTTTTTTTTACAGGGTTTCCTTTTTTTTGGTTACCACATAAAGGCAGGATCACTTTAAGGCCATAGACCTCTTGGCGGGTCATTGTGGCTTTTTCACAGAACAGCAATCTACAACAATTTTTCTCATTTTTTTCTTCTTCGCCTATGTAGATCGGCCTGTTTTGTCTATGGCATGCAATAGACGGGCTGTCAGAATGTGACACAGTTCAGGTGTTCAGTGGGATGGAAGGTCAGTGTTTGGGAATTCAGGTTGTTTGTGACTGTTTATAATACTGGCCTGGGTACATCATATTGTTGAAAAGGTGCGGGGTGAGTCTGGGTGACCCTTGGCTGGCGTTTCACTAGAAACTGGCCCCTCTGCAAGGAAAGAGTTACGGCAGTCTGCAAATATGTGGCATCCCCAGCACTCAGTTAATTTATGAGATAAGAGCTTGTTAAAAAAAAATGGGCATTGGGAAAAATGTTTAGAAGAAAGGTGGGGGAGGAGTACAGCTGGGATATTCCAGGAGAGGCCATGTGTACAAAGTGTAACCCCTTCATTTCACCAGCCAGCCGTACAATTCTTATCTTCAATCTGAACTTACATGCATTGCATACAACTACAAAAAAGAAAATTCAGGTATTAGCACAAATGAACAGAATATGTTTTATACAGGTCAGAAATCTACAGCAGCGATAAAAAGCTTCTCGCTGACCAAATGGAGAATTTAGGAAACCATAAACAGATTTAAATTGCTCAAGCAAACAATTCTGAACTAGATCTACGTAGAAAGAGATCCATTCTGTAAATATTATCTGCCAATCTAACCGTTCAATCTACTGTTTGTACATAATGGTAAAGATGGCCAGACTGGTTATGCCAGGGTTGCCAACCGCCAGTAAATTTACTGACAGTTTGTAAAAATCAGTGATTTTTACAACTGTCTATAAATATCGGGGTCTGATAATTTGTCACACTGTGCTGATTTTTTAGGTGTAAACCAGGCAAATTACTTGATATTTGTATTGTCAGCGTCTTCATGCTGTGTTTAAATATCAATTGTCTTAGTTTTTAATAGGAGTTCTGTTATTTTTCAAGCTGCCAGTAAATTTACCAGGTTTTGCCAGTAAAAAACGCTGCTGGAGGTTGGCAACACTGGGTTATGCCGGCCACACATGGCTTAAGTGTTGGTCAATTCCTGCTGAATCGGCCAAAATGCAAGCTGTGGATGGCCCTGTGGCATCAACCAGCTCAACTAAGGTTTACCCTCCCCTTCATGACCAGGCCATTTTTTGCGATACGCCACTGCTTTAGTTTAACTGACAATTGCGCAGTGCCCACATAAATTTTATGTCCTTTTCCCCCCACAAATAGTGCTTTCTTTTGGTGGTATTCGATCACCTCTGCAGTTTTTATTTTTTTGCGCTATAAACAAAAAAAAAGAGCGACAATTTGGGATAAACAATATTTTTTACTTTCTGCTATAATACATATCCAATAAAAAAATTGAAAAAAATCAAATTTCTTCAACAGTTTAGGCCAATATGTATTTTGCTACATATTTTTAGTAAAAAAAAATCCCAATAAGCGTATATTGATTGGTTTGCGCAAAAGTTACAGCGTCTACAAATGGTGGGATATTTTTATGGAATTTTTATTTATTTTTTTTTTACTAGTCATCGATCAACGATTTTTAGGGGAACTGCAACATTGCGGCAGACAAATTGGACACTTTTGACACTTTTTTTGGGACCAGTGACACTAATACAGTGTTCTGTGCTAAAAATATGCACTGCTACTGTACTAATGACACTGGCAAGGAAGGGGTTAACCTTAAGCTGGCCATACACGGCTAGCTCTTTTTTGTTCAGAACAAAAAAAAAACATATTCTTCCATCCACACAAACGAAATGGAGGAATCCCTCCCACCGGGACTTTGTATTCTAACAGCAACAGATTGGACGCAGCCACTGATCAGCAGAATATTTTCCAACAAGTCCCTTCGACAGAAGTCAAGAGGGGAAGCCCACACACTGGTTGAAATTCCTCTGGTCTGTGCTGGACCAGCCAAATTTCGATCACTGTATGGCCAGCCTTAAGCTGGTTGTACACTAGTCTAATCTTGTCAGAAAATTTTTGTTTTAAAAATATTTGTTTGATTTTCTATTGATTAGTGGGATTGAATCGATATTAATTTTCTACCACAGTGATGAGAAAATAGGAAGAAGTAGAATGGAAATTTTTTCTCAAACAAATTTCTAAGCCTCCATGCACACTGGACGTTAAAAAAAAGGATCTAAAAACGTCAGTAGCTTTGTAGTGATACCTTTAGCTTTTATCAGCGTTAATGCACTAGCGTTTTTGAGCATCAGCGTTTTTTGTTTTTTTTTCAATGGATCCAAAACAACCAAAAACGCTGGTGAGAAACATTTTTGAGCATTTATCAGCGTTTATCAGTGTTTTTAAGTTTCCAGCGTTTTTTGTGGTCAGAAGAACGACACCTGAACGCCAATTCAGGGCGTTCAGATAACAGCCTATAAACGCCACTGCTGTTAAATGACAATACGCATCCATGTGTGCATGGACTCATAAAATAACATAAAACAGTGTTTTTGGATAAGTTTACCTTTTTTAATTAAATCTAAGCAGTTCCTAAAATTGGAAATTCACATTACAGTCAAAGATTTTATCATTAAATTCAACCTACATAAATGTATATAAACCCAGCAATGGACCGGGGCTGTGGAAAACCCTCTGCACCGTCCAGGCAGTGGCGCCCGCTCACACCAACCAGTGGAGCCTAGCGTCTGGCTCCAGTAGCTGCAGGCCTTGAGTCCCAAAAGAGCAAGCCCCTCCCCAGACTGCTCTATTTATCTGCTCACCCAGAATTCTCCTCTCTCCAGCCAGCTGGGACTTGTAGTTTGCAGCAGCATTAGATCAATTGAAATCCCTGCATTCTGGACTACATGTCCCCCAATCACCTGCTTACAGTAGTGCTCCCTTCTATCTCTCTGCAGTCAGGAAATGATGTCACGATCCCCAGGCTAAACACTAGAGGAAACAAAGCTCAATGCAATCACTGTTAAAGAATGTCCCATAATGGTAAAATCGAAATAGCAAGAACTTGTTTACATATGCACATGCGCATATGACCTATTCCCCAAACCCAGATGTTCTGCAACACCCCAGGCATGGAAATTTTTTGCTAGAGCAGATTTGTACCTTGAACCGTCCATGTGAATATGGCCTAATAGGTAACTTCAAACTTGCAGTATTATTAAACTTTGTTTTTGAATCCCAGCTCTCTATTTAAATAAATGTAATATTATCAATAATTTGATTATTATTAACGTAATGCTTCTGTAATACAGAGATGTACTGCATATTATTTCCTCCCAAATTCACTTAAAGTAGATTGTACGATCAGCAATGTGTGTGGTTAGCTTAAGGGCCAGTTCACACCATAGAAACGCAGTCCAGATGCGTTCCAGGTGCTTTTCTGCAGGCACATTTTTGATGCAGTCCAGTGCTTTTTCCCCCCTCTCTTTTCTTAACCTTAAGGGCCAGTTCTGGTGCATTTTTATGCTTTCTGGTGCATTTCTGGTACGTACGGGTGCATTTCTGGTACGTTCCGGTGCGTTTTTACGCTTTCCGGTGCGTTTCTGGTACGTTCCGGTGCATTTCTGATACGTTCCAGTGTGTTCCACTACAGTTCAGCGCAGAAAAAATGCAGCATGCTCTACTTTTTTTTCTGGAACTGTAATGCACTGAAACTGACCGCACTGGCGTGAACTATGCCGTTGAAAACCATATAACCTACTTTATATAACCTAAAAAAAATGCACTGGACTGCATGTGGTGTGAACTGACCCTAAATCAAATATGCATATAATATAAGCAAAAGGGTGGGAAATGAGTGAGTCTGTATACACCATAAGGTTCAAGAGTATTCCTGCTGCATTTCTTCGGACCCTCTTAATACGTTGCTGGACATCCAAAAACAACCTTACTTTTGGCGCATCTCATATTCCACAATGTACTGCTCAATTCTACAATTGTCAGAACAAGAAGTGAATGTAATTTATGCCAATGGTATTGAGTTACTCAATACCATTACATCAGGGAGGAGGCACAGCCTATTATCCTATGTCCGCAGTACCACTATGCTTTGACATATATTTTCCAATTATGATTTTCTGCCATTTGTCACACAACCAATAATAAAGCAGAGTAAGGGGGGTTTTAGGACAGAAATGTCAGCAATCTACTGCTGTGTTTGTGTCTCCATTTTGGAGATTCGCCTTCATTCTTGTCTAGGTGACAGCTGTCAGATTTAATAGAAGGGTAGAGGAAACCTTCTCAACAAGGACAGGACCTGTCCAAAAATCACAACAGGTTCCACACACTTGTTAGAGGTTATAATCCTTCCTGCTCTATCTAAAACGAAAAGAAAAGGTTTGGCTGGAGTTGGGAAGTGAGGAACAGGCACAATTTATTTCAGGTTTTATGTATATCTGTGACTCCATTGGGAAGTCCAACCTGTGTAAGGGAAGCACAAGAAGGCACAGACAGCAAATGCAAAGTGGAGTTCCACCGTATTCTATGTTTAAGAAAAGTCAGCAACTGCAAAAAGTGTAGCTGCTGACTTTTAATGAACAGACACTCGGTCCAGCGATGGGGCCGCAAGGAACCTCGGATCTCACCCCCTCCCCTCTGCAGAGCCGTCATTCCTAGTGTGGGAATCCGGCTGTGACAGTTGAGCGGCGCCGTGTGATTGGTCCCGAAGTCTTCTAGGACCTGTCCTGTGCCCCAGAAGACTTCGGGAGAGAGGGGAAAGGAGACCTTCCACTTCCGATCACCTAAG
The DNA here is from genome assembly GCA_018402905.1 of Glandirana rugosa. Classification (NCBI taxonomy): domain Eukaryota; kingdom Metazoa; phylum Chordata; class Amphibia; order Anura; family Ranidae; genus Glandirana; species Glandirana rugosa. The sequence goes on from BLSH010311025.1 coordinate 2,131,749, forward strand.
GCAAACGGGACGGAAGTACCTGTCAAAATCGGGTATCCGCACCCCCCCCTCCTCCCCAAAAGCTCAGTTTCAGTATCAAGAGCTGGGGAGGAGGTCTTAAAGCAGAAGTTCCACTTTTGGATGGAACTCCACTTTAATTCCTCCCCATTCTAAAATGTGCTCCTTTTTAATGTCGGTGTCCTCCTTGGAATGGCAGAAAGTGATGGAAAATCTCCCCAATGGGGCTCCATCCTTTTCCCCCCTAAAAAAACTGTTGAGACTGGAGGTGGGCATTTGGATGGAGTTGGGTAAATATATGTGCCTTTGTAATCTTAGTTTTATACAAGGCATTTTATACATTTGTTTTGTATTGGCCTCCAACACGTATTGGATCCAAAGCTTTGGTTGAAGAGAATCCTATATGTTGTAACATAAATATTTTTGATGTTGGTTTGAAATTTTCCTGGGCCTTGGTTAGAACATGCGCTGGCAAAAATCCTTTAATTGTGAATTTTATCTTACTTATCTACATCGTGAGGAGTTTTGAAAAACAAAATACCTTCTTTGCTACAGAGGGTATAAATATTGGATCCCTTTTACAGAAATCTTGGATCCGAGAAGTTTCAAAAGCCAATAAAACAAAAACAGGTATGTAATAGACCTAGAATAAATTAAATGAAAATCGCTCAGCATTGATGTGGAAGAGCTGAAATTTGAACACCCTAAAGATGTAAAAAAAATCCCCAGCTCTCTAGATGCATAAACTTTTTATTCTAGACAGTCTTCATTGGGTATCCTGACATAAAGCACAAGGGACGAATTTCGGACGGTATTGGCCAGTTCAATAGAAACCGGCCAACTTTCGGCCCGTGTGTAGGGCAGCCGGCCTGACAGAAGCTGGCTATTCTGACGGCATGACCGAAAAAGGTCTGCCGAACCGCATCCAATCAGCGCTCTCAGCCATTGGCATTCCCCCCTGTCAGAAAATGATATATCAGCAGGGGGGGAACGCTGTACTAACATCAGATTGTTAGTACAACGGCTCCTCCTGAGCTTTTTTTTTCATTCAACTCGCTGAGTTGAATAAAAAAAAGAATAGTGTGTACTAGGCTTAAAGCATTTGTTACCCCAACACTTCGTATTCCTGATATGTGCCTGCTGTACCATGTACTTGTATGAGAAAGTCTTCTGTTCTCGTTGTATTACTTCCTTTATGTGAAATCCCTGGTGTTCCTGCCAGTCCTCTTGCTTTCCTATTAAAAAAAACTGACCAAACAAAGCAGGAGAGAACACTATGGTCAGCTCTCTAGCTATGCTGGGTACTCAGTGTGTTCTCTTCCAATGATCAGACTTGTCCTGACACGCCCCCACTGCACAGCCATTCACTGGGAAGCTCAGTGTGCTGCTGCATCTCCTTCCCTCAGCTCTTATGCAGCTGAGAACAGAGGGAATGTGATCACTTAAGGTATTTTTAATGTATTTTTATATCTATACAAACATATTTTTCCTTTCATTTCTATTTTAAACTGAATGGGTTGTTTTACAAGGTGATCGTTTACAATCACTTTAAGATTAATTGCTGAACACTTTACACAATAACGTATTTACATTGTTGTTCCTCATTATTCAGTTTATCAGGGCTAAACAATGAAAAGCTGGAAAGTAATTGATCAAAGAGAAATCTATTTCCTGAAAAATGAAATGTATGTAGGTGTGACTCTTACGGGAAAGGTGCTGCATGGAGTCTGGTCACTGAGGGGGGAACCAGCCAAAATAGCCCCCAGTAATCCCTCTTCAGTCGTCAGTGTTCTGACTTATATAAAAATGCACAATTTAACTACCAATATTGTTATATATTAAACTAAACCTTTTATCCAAACTTAATTTTTTTTGTAGAACAAATACCAGGTTGACTTCACTGTAGGCTCTAATGCAAATATCTATATTCCATAAAACCAGGGCAGCAAGCTAAATCTCTAATGTGTTTCACATGTACCTGCACCTAATCATAGACTATGAATAAAGCCCAACTCCAGGATTTTTTAAAAAAAAATCAACCCTTGCAGAGGCTGGAGCTTAGGCCCCATTCACACCTGAGCGTTTTGTAGCTTGAAGCCTGAAGCTACAAAACTTTTGAGGGGAAAAACTCAATTATTCTCTATGGAGATGGTTCACATCTCCACTCCAAAACGCCCTTAGCCAAACGTCTGAAGCTCAAAAAAGTTCTGGAGGTATTTTTGTAGCTTCATTTTGGCGTTTTTCTACTTTTTGCATTGTTGACCTTTTGACCTGTACAAAATCGCTGCAAAAATCGCAGTAAAAATCTTGGTAAAAAATGTGCGTCTTTCTGCCTGAAAACGCTATGCCCAGGTGTAAATCCAGCCTTAGGGCAGAGGAGGTGATGCGCCAGAGCAGGGGTGTAAGAAACAATGCCTGTACTGTAACTCAATGGGAGGGGGCACTGCAAGGGAGGATGTTTTATATTTCCTGGAGTTGGGCTTTAAGGGCAGGTATACATTAAATGTATTTGATATTTTATCTGCTTGCTACCCTCGTTTTTAAAGAATAAATATATTTGAATTGAGAACTTGGAGGGCCATCAACCTGGTATAAACCACAACCAAAGGGAAAACAAGCGGCATCTGAGTGTAGCAGTAAGGAGAAGACATCTATTTCCCACCTATTGTGCCACTACCTCCCTTTGCTGTCCATCAACCTAGTATTCGTCTGGTCTACACTGATTAGCCATACCTTTGTGACCACTTAATATTAAGTAGGTCCCCCTTTTGCCACCAAAGCAACCCTTTTTGCTGGCAAATCAGTCCTGACTTTGAGGCATGGTTGCCACCAACCTCTGAAGGTATACTGTGATATCTGACATCAAGCCATCAGTATTAGATCCTGTAAGCTGTGAGGGTGGGCCTCCATGGATCCGACTTGTTTTTCCAGCACATCCCCCAGATGCTCAATTGGATTGAAATCTGGGGAATTTTGAGGCCAACTGAACACATTGAATTTGTTGTGTTCCTCAAACCATTTTTGCAGTGTGGCAGAGCGCATTTTCTGGCTGAAAGAAGTTGCTGCCATCATGGAATACTGTTTCAATTAAGGGGTGTACTTGGTCACCAACAATATTTTTTTAACAAGTAATGTTCACCAATAATATTTAGGTAGGAAGTACATGTCAAAGTAACATCCACATGAATGGCAGGACCCAAGATTTCCCAGCAGAATATTGGCAAAGCATCATACTGCTTCTGCTGGCTTCTCCTCTTCCCATACGGCATCCTGGTACAATCTCTTCCCCAGGTAAGAGACGCACAAAAGAAAACATGATTAACCACTTGCCGACCATATCGCGTGGATATACGGCGGCAAAGTGGCTCCACTGCGCAGATCGCTGTCTATAAACGGATATGTGGGCAGGCGTGCGCCGTCACGCTGTCACGCCTGCCACATGCTCCCTGAGTGTGGCCGCGAGTTGGGCGGACTAGATGTTCGCCAGCGATCGCCTTCTAGAGAGGAAGAACGGGAAACCACCGATGTAAACACGGTGGTTCCCCGTTCTGACATGCGGCATGACCTGTAATCGGGGTCAGTTAGATCTGTCATGCCCCTGCCAGCCCAGCCCCCACACAATTAGAACACACATAGGGAACACAGTTAATCCCTTGATCGCCTCCTACAGGTTAACCCCTTCCCTGCCAGTGACATTTATACAGTAATCAGTGGCTATTTTTAGATCTGATTGCTATATAAAATGTCAGTGGTCCAAAAAAAATGTCAAAAATGTCTGATCTGTCTGCCGCAATATCGCATTCCTGATAAAAATCGCAGATCACCGCCATTACTAGCAAAAAAAAAAAAAAAATTAATTAATTATCATGGTTTGTAAACGTGTCCACTTTTGCGCAAACCAATCAATATACGCCTATTGCGATATTTTTTACCACAAATATGTAGAAGAATATATATCGGCCTAAACTGATGAATACATTTGTTTTCTTATATATATTTTTTTGGACATGTATTATAGCAAAAAGTAAAAAATATAGTTTTTTTTTCAAAATGGACACTCTTTTTTTGTTTTTAGCGCAAAAAATAAAAACCGCAGAGGTGATCAAATACCACCAAAAGAAAGCTTCATTTGTGGGGAAAAAAGGACATCAATTTTGTTTGGGTACAACGTCGCACAACCGCGCAATTGTCAGTTAAAACAACGCAGTGCAGTATCGCAAAAAGCTCTCTGATCAGGAAGGGGGTAAATCCTTCCGGGGCTGAAGTGCTTAATCAGACCAGGCCACCTTCTTCCATTGCTCCATGGTCCAGTTTTAATGCTCATGTGCCCATTGAATGCATTTTTGGCTGTGGACATGAATTAGCATGGGCACCCTGACTGGTCTGCAGCTACGCAGCCCCATACACAACAAACTGCAATGCCCAATTTTTCTGGTTTCAAAACATCAACTTCAGAGACAACATGTTCACTTGCTGCCTAATTTATCTCATACACGTTCAGATGCCATTGTATCGAGATAACCAATGTTATTCACTTAACCTGTCAGTAGTCATAAGTTATGACTGATTGCTGCATACATTTTAGTGATGAGCTGGATGTGCACCCAGGAAATCTTTTTTGCTGGCAAGAGTGGGCCAACCTGGACTAATAATGTTTATTTGTTATATGTTTGCAAGCTCTACATGATTGTATTTGTTATTTTGAAAAACCAGTATGTGGTCATACTTTTTGCTAGAAGTTGACCCTTTTTTTCTGATCTTATGGATGCTGCATACGTTCAACTGAATGTGAGTCGTCTGCACTAACGTAGGTGACAGATTCCCCAAAATGGTGGATGGAGCTCAAAATTGCAGAGGGTTTTCCACTCACAACTTCAACAAATTCCAGTCACCATTTCGGAAGCTTCTGCTGACTTCATTAAGTGGATCAGCCACAATATATAATCCCTATGGGTGCCTAACCAGCTGTGCTCCCCATTTTGCCAAGGTGATACCGTGTCTCTCTTTGCCCCGTCTCTTTTTTCATTCTTTTTTTCCACATCTGTGAAATATGGAAGATTTATATGGAGATTTTTTTATGATGCTATTATTGGGAATCAATTAATTTAAATTATATTTTTTTTACTTGACGTTTAGATATTATTTGGGGCAAATTTCCTATTAAATTTTCAAGCAGTGCAAGTCATGAGGGGCAGAGAGTTGGCATACCCCGAATCCTATGATATTTCTTAGTACCCTGTGTAGGTGCTCGTTTTGAACTTATGTTCTATTTGAGATGATCGCTATTCAATGTTGGTTGAATGGCGCTCATAGCACACAGAGCTTGTATGCATGTGTATAGTGACATGAATATTTTGCATGTCTGTTGCCATTTGTATATGATCTTTTCATAATTCATCTTTAATGTTTGTGCACACTATGAGGCTCTATACCCCCTGTACACAATGGGCCCTCTGGGTAGTGCTGGCTGAGCTTCATTCAACCCATAGAAAAGAGAAGATTCTTATACAGAATATGGTCAAACAGAGCATTCTGTGTACACAAGTATAAATGAGACATTTCATGTATTCAATGCTCTTTATATATCAGGAAGAGTTTGGTTTTCAACTGTTATTTATGGGTTGTTTTATTAATATATTCTATTTTATGGTGCCTGATAAATTAAGGGAAAACATTTGTACACCTGACATTACTTTGATGTCCATCAACATAGGTAGTATACAATCCAAGGCAGGGCCGGCCCTACCATGGGTCCCAGTGGGTCCATTGGACCCAGGAAACACTTTGAGGGGGCAGTAAAATGAACCACAACCGCCTCTCCTTCTTTTCTATTTACCCAGCAAATTGACGACCAAGATTTTTTTTCCAGCAGTTTTGTGTGTCAAGATGACAACTGCAAGCCGGGCTGCTCCACCTGCCCCTATACTGCCCTAGCCTGCCCCTATACTGCCCTAGCCTGCCCCTACACTGCCCTAGCCTGTCTAAATACTGCCCTAGCCTGTCCATATACAACCCTAGCTTGCCTCTATACTACCCTAGCCTGTCTAAATACTGCCCTAGCCTGCCCTATACTGCCCTAGCCTGCCCCTATACTACCCTAGCCTGCCCCTATGCTACCCTAGCCTGTCTATATACTACCCTAGCCCTAATTTTGGTTTTAATTATCAGGATATAAAATAATGGATGTGGGGGCCTTTTGGTGGGTGTTTTTTTTTTTGGGGGGGGGGTGCAGCTTTTAATTCTTGGACTCAGGCAGCAAAATGTCTTGGGCCATCCCTGAAAGAGGATGCCCGGGATCTTCAGAATAAAGTGTAACTATAGCTAAACTTTTTTAGATAGTTTTGAATAGCGTGTGGAAGGATTAGTACCTTTGTGTGTGTCACAACTTGGTAAATGTACTCTCCTAATCTCTCCTGGTGACCATTTTCCCTGAGGCAATTAATGGGAAATCCAAATTTGTACTGTTGTCATCAGAGGAGGGGAAATCTTCTAATTGGGACACCTGTTCTGGTGATCTAAGGTGGATTTTCCCCACTTTGAAGAGATTTATTCTCACTTCCTGTTTTGTTTTCCTAGAACAAGGATCTCCAAACTTTCTAAACAAAGGGCCAGTTTACTGTCCTTCAGACTTTGAGGGGGCTGGACTGTGGCCAGTGAGAGTAGAAAACACCCTGACATCAATGGGAGTAAACAATGCCCCATCGTTGGTATCAATAGGAGAAATAGTTCCCCATCATTTGTGTTAGTGGGAGGAATATTGCCCCATCATTGGTATCAATGGGAGGAATAGTGGCCCCATCATTGGTGTCAGTGAAAGGAATAGTGGCCCCATCACTGGTGTCAGTGAAAGGAATAGTGGCCCCATCATTGGTGTCAATGAAAGGAATAGTGCCCCTTCATCAGCGTCAATGGAAGAAATAGTGCCCCATTGTTGGAATCAGTGGCAGGAATTATGCCCCAGGGTGTCAGTGGAAGGAATAGTGCCTCAAGGGCTGGATAAAGGCAAGCAAAGGGCCGCATTTGGCCCCTGGGCCACAGTTTGGAGACCACTGTCCTAGAACCACAATGAAAATTGGCTATGAATCCACTTTAACAATATTTTTACTTGTATCGTGCAATCTCTGGATATTCTTACTCATCTCAAGTTACCCCAGTGGTTTTATTGTTTTATATGCTGTCTTAAGTGATAAGAATATCTCACCGAATATTCATTAAAATTTGAGTCTTTTTTTTTTAAACAATAAAGCATCTTCTCAGGCAGCCAATACATACAAACAAATATTTGGGGGGAGGCACCCTAACAATGCACGGTGCTGCTTTAAGACCACTAAGCGTATACATTTTGCATTTTTTCTGTTCAACTAGTAGGTTGAGAGAAAAGGCCTTAATTCCCCCATCCCGCTGTGGTATTGTATTCTGACAGCGGGGAGCCTTCCCCGTCATCAGGATACAATGATCAATGTTGCCGGCTATAGTTGGCAGCAGTGGTAGTTTGGGAAAGATCCAACAGGCTTGTTGTACACAAATTGATCAATAAATCGACTTCTGTGCAACCAGCCTGCCCATACATGGATCAAAATTCATCTGGTTCCTATTGAACTGGCCAAATTTCGAATTTCAAATGGCTGGCTTAAGTCTTGAGAACTGTGGTAACCATTATAAATGTAATCTAGAACTTTTGTTATATTTTCCAACTGAAAGGAATTTAGAAGATAAGAAATTCATCATTGTCAGGTTAAGGATTCTGGCATTTGTAGCAAGTATGAATGATTTACTAAAAAAAAATCATTTGGGTATGTATAGGACACACACCACAGGACTAAATTGACCTGGATGACACGGAGAATGTTACAGCTCTAAGAGGAGAACATAAAATAGAGTAAAAAATTTTACTAGGGAAAAACAGATGTTGCCAACCACTAACTCCAAAGACCGCTATGCTCCCATATCTTTCTTACTAAATAGACTTAAAATAATCAGACCAATACCATTTTAGAGTGCAAATTGGCCATAGCAGCCATTTATTAACAAATTACCTATATAAAACATTTGTTTAAACAGAAACATAATGATAATAACAATAATGATCTAGGTTACCAATCTTTGAAGGCACTACAGAACCAACCTTAGTTTTCTATCTCTGGAACCACTTCAAGGTCCCCAGCCACAACACACAGGCTCGGGGGCAATCCCAACTCTCCGCAGATATGTCCATCTCCTACCTACCCAGTTAACCCACCAGCAACTTAAAATTCTGCTGAGGATACCATACCGTAGATGGGTCCTTATTAAGTGATATCACTGTTAATTGTAAACGCCTCCAAAGATCTCAACCGTCCAGCCACTATGACCACCGATGAGCACCAATCTATACCACTGGGCAGGAGGGTAGGACGTTTCTTCTTCGTCCGCTGCCTTAACACCACTTGAAGTTTATTCAATTCCTCCTTAACACCTTTGAAGCCCCTCCTAAACATTCAATCCCACCAATCCCAGTAAATAACTTCATCTCTCCTGATTGCAGATGCTACCATATATCTCCTTGCCTCCACTGTGTACTTAGTCATGTTTGCCATCGCCTATTTTTTTTTGCTTTGGGCTTATCTGTAGTTACATTTTGCAGGTGGAGCAGACCAAAAAAAGTCCAAGTACAGGAGGATCATTTTGATTGAGAATATTTAGCTATAATTAGACCATAAGCGACCTTTAGCCTTTGTCATTTTTATAAGATTTACAATATACTGTAAGTTGAAAAACAGCAAAATTGAAGAAATCTTATAAGTGCATTAGGGCCGAACCCCAGGCAAACAACTAAATACGCAGATGAAACACATACAAGGGAGTTATTTTACCTGCAAAAGGATTAGTATTTTTGCCTAGCTATCCCCAAAATGTACACAGCTCTGTCACACAGCACAACCCTCTAATAGGAAAGGAGACCTGATTTTTGTCTAATGCAGTTTTAGAGGTGGCTCTAGGCTTTGTGAGGCCTTAGGCAAAACCTAGACATGAGGCCCTACTCACGCCCATAATGGGAAAAATTGTTCAAGAGATAAAAAAATTAACTTTATAAATTGCATGTATTAAGAGCTTTAAAGTACTGGTGTCAGTACCCTCTATCTCAGTGCGGGTGTCAGTGTCAAATTAGGCGGTTGCAAGGCCCCTGTGAGTGTGAGGCCTTATGCGACTGCCTAATTTGCCTAATTAGAGAGCCGTCTCTGTGCAGTTTGGTATCTTTTACAGGTCTCCTTCTCAGCCAGAGTCTGTGACCTGTGAACAGAGAAGCAGTGGACTGATGGATTCATCATTCTGTGACTCTGCTCTCTCCTCCTATAAGCATGTTACTCACACCTAATTTGAACCTAGCAAACTGACTGGCTCCTTGCGCTGCTTCTCCCTCTCCCTGTTTGAGCTCTGCAGTACAGAGATTGCAAGAGGACAATACCAAGTCAAATTTATGTGTTTACACTGCTTGCATTTGAAAACTACATTTCATGATACATTATTGATTACAGAGCTGCATTACCTTGTATTGCTTATATCTCAGCATGTTCTATAAATTCAGCGCAACTGATTGGCTTCTAGTGTTGCTTTCCCCCTTCCCCAGTCTGAGCTCTTCTGTACAGGTAATGCAATGGGTTTTTTAGTTTTTGATAGAGTGGAGAAGAATTAGAATCCCTGTCCAGTTTCCTTTCTGTCTTTGTCATTGGTGGGGAGATTCACACTTTCTTTTTGTAACGGTGACCATTGTCTCTTAACTTTTTTAGGTGTTACTGGAAGAGAAGGGAAGGGGACATTTTTTTGTAGTGAGGACATTTGTTCCAGTTACCAAGGATGATATTTGGGTTTGCTGCTAACATTCTGTGGGTTCAAGATTTGCATTCCCATTGAAGCTATGTGCAGATCCACTTGGAAGGAATTTAAACCCTAATGCACTGCATGGCCTTTGAACTATGGCCAGCAAGCTTAGAGGGGCCAATAAGGGTTTTTTTTGGAAAAGCCAGCCCCTTCACTATAAGTCGGATTTTGAACCGTCACCTTGTCAGTGTATTGGATGTTGCTGTAGCGAAAGGGTATGGAAAGCTGTCAAATTGCATAGAAAGAGATAAAGATCAGTAGAAAAACTGTGCTTTCTGATTTATTAAACCTCAGTGCACAGCGCTCAATTGTGTTATCCTGGTGCTGTTATCTTCTATTAATCAACTGTGTGAAACAAATAAATTCAACATTCACATTAAGTGCTCTTGTGCATAAATAATTTCAAACAAAAAAATACAAAATTTTACTTTCCTGTACTTTCTGATTGCTAGCTCTCTGGGCAATAAATTCATTTGCTGTCTCTTTTTTGTTTTTGTTATTAGGGACTTTTTGTCCCAAATGTTATTTTGTGGTGGACTGGAGGTCAGCAGCCACTTTTAGCTGCTGTCCTGTCAACTGCAACGTTTTTGTCAACAAGGCATCCCTTTAAAACAATGTGGGATTTTGATTATGAGCTGGTATTTTGTGGTTTCCATTTCTTTTGGGGCTTTCTGTTGTGTGGTCATTGGGATTGCCTTTTATGTCTGGACTGCCTTTTCTCTATCAGATAGGACAGGGGCATAGGCGTGCATACATAGGGTGGCAGGTGTTCCTGGGCACATCCTGATGCCCCTGTACTGTGCAGATTCCCCTTACTGCCTGGCTGCTGATAAAGGGACGGGGGAATGTCTGTGCTCAGTCCCTTTCTCTGTCTCAAAAGTGGGACACCAGGAGTCTGTTTAGACCCCTGATATTTCACCAAAGCCCCCCAGCAGGGCTCTTAAATAAAATTAAAAAAAAAAATAATATAATATTGTAAAAAAAAAAATTAAAAAAATAAAATACTACTACTGACACCGATCTCTGCCCTTCTGACATATATACACACACACTTATGTTTGTTTGCACTTTGTGGTGCACATCCTAATGCAATAGGCTGCGCACACCTATAGACAGGGGTCAGCAACCTGTAGATCGCGGACAAGTGACTGGCAGATCGTGGTCTGGGCTTGCTGACCCACCATTTCAGAGCATCAAACAGAGTGCAATGCAGAGGGACTCCAGAGTGGTGCCAGCAGCAGGAAAGAGATCTTCAGGTCAGTGTGAAGCAATACAGGGGGCATAATAGTATAGGTCTGCATTCACACTAATGTGCTGCGGTTTACCCACACCGAGGGTGCAGTGCAGTGTACCCTCAGCTTTCCTGTGGGTTTGCTGCATTTAGTCATAGACTTCTATCATATCCTGTGGGTTTGATGCACTTTCTAAAAGCGGCTCATTTATAAGTGCAACAGGCACTGCTGTCCTCTCAAAAAAGTGATCTCAGTATGTTTGACAGGTAGTGAGGAGGCAATATGTTGTCTCCTCCCCACCAATATAAACCCATGAATGCCGTGCAATGCACGTGATTGCGACACAGTAGTACAGCAATTAGAGGTTTAAATTAGGTGTGAGGAGGTGACACTGTGCCCGGTGATCTTTGACTTCTCCCATGTTGTTCAGGAAGATCGCCACCTATTTAACCAATTGCCAATCACCCGCTGTGGATTGACGGCAGCTCGATATCGCGAACTGCCGTCACCTGGCAGGGGCAGTGAGATCGCAGATCGTGGGCGTGCGCGTGCTGATGGAGGCGCCCTCACTGTGTTACGGGGGAGCCAGGGAGCGGGTAGGGTGGACTCGATGTCCGCCGGCTACCTGCAATCTCCTCCTCACAGTGACAGAATGGGGATCCGTGTATGTAAACAACGGATCTCTGTTCTGACAGGGGGAGAGGACTGTGGTGGTATGCTCCTTGTGTATGGGAGCCACGATCACTCTCCTCCCCCACTCAGCCCAGCCCCACACAGTTAGTAACACATACCAGGGTACACAGTTAACCCTTTGATCACCCCCTAGTGTTAACCCCTTCCCTGCCAGTGGCATTTATACAGTAAACAGTGCATTTTCATAGCACTGATCGCTGTATGAATGCCAATGGTCCCAAAAAGTGTCAAAATTGTCCAACATGTCCGCGGCAATGTCGCAGTCCCGCTAAAAATTGCAGATCACCGCCATTACTAGTAAAAAAAAAATAAAAAACCCATAAATTGATTCTCATCGTTCATAAACGCGCCAACTTTTGCGCAAACCAATCAATATACGGCGATTGCGATTTTTTTTTTACCAAAAATAATATATATATCGGCCAAAACCGATGAATACATTTGTTTTTTTATATATTTTTTTTTTCTGGATATGTATTTTAGCTGTGTTTAGTGTTTTTTTTTGCAAAATTGTCGCTGTTTTTTTTGTTTATAGTGCAAAAAATAAAAACCGCAGAGGTGATCAAATACCACCAAAAGAAAGCTCTATTTGTGGAAAAAAAGGACGTCAATTTCGTTTGGGTACAACGTCGCATGACCGCGCAATTGTCAGTTAAAGCGTCGCAGTGCCGAATCGCAAAAAGTGCTCTGGTCCTAAAGGGGGAAACCCTTCCGGGGCTGAAGTGGTTAAGGTTGCCTACCCCTGAGATAGGATGCCCAATGACCAACTGAATGACTTCACATGGCAGGCTGACAACACCACTGCAAATTGAGAGGCACTGGCTTGGCATTGTTTCCTCTTGTTAAATTTTGGCATTGCCCAGTTTTTGAGCATATGAATCTTATGCATTTTTCCATTGAATTTTTTAGTTATATGCTCCCTGTGGTGCCCTCTCTAGGGCTGGTCACTCTCCCACGGGTCGGTGAGACTTGGCCACATATGTGCGTTTATTCTCGCACTTTCACAAACAGGTCAAGATGACCGGCATACCGCCACTAAAAAGGTATGAATAAATAAACATGTGGGGAAAATCTGTGATCCTCTTTCTAAAGTGTTTTTTTTTTTTTATTCCTTCTCTTCTCTCCTCCATCCCGATCTCTGAGGGATATTATTGTTGTATTGATGTATAAAGTATTCCGTTCTGTCTTTTCAGTGAAGTTTTCATAATTATATTTTGTGAATAAATATGATTACATTAGGTTATGAATCACACAGGTATGCTGCCTTTAGAAATAATCTCTATGGTTCCTCGAGAGCTAGGTGGTCCAGAAGAAGCGACACTTCCACAAAATGCATAGACCTCTATCCTATATCTCGATCATATACCATGTAACTCCATGGTGGTTATATTTGGTAGAATCAATATGCAAGCTCATTTTTCATATGATGTATATTTTTATACATATTTATTGTCAACTAACTATTAACATATTTTGTATTTTTATATATACTTTTGTGCCTATGTGTATTTTGGAGGGGTATTTAAAGTCCTACTTGCTCTTTCTGTTGCCAATACAGTATCTCACAAAAGTGAGTACACCCCTCACTTTTTGTAAATATTTTATTCTATCTTTTCATGTGACAACACTGAAGAAATTACACTTTGCTGCAATGTAAAGTAGTGAGTGTACAGCTTGTATAACAGTGTAAATTTGCTGTCCCCTCAAAATAACTCAACACACAGCCATTAATGTCAACACCACTGGCAACAAAAGTGAGCACACCCCTAAGTGAAAATGTCCAAATTGGGGCCAAAGTGACAATATTTTGTGTGGCCACCATTATTTTCCAGCACTGCCTTAACCCTCTTGGGCATGGAGTTCAAAGAGTGTCACAGGTTGGCACTGGAGTCCTCTTCCACTCCTCCATGACAACATCACAGGGCTGGTGGATGTTAGAGACCTTGCGCTCCTCCACCTTCCTTTAGAGGATGCCCCACAGATGCTCAATAGGCTTTAGATCTTTAGACATGCTTGGCCAGTCCATCACCTTTACTCTCAGCTTCTTTAGCAAGGCAGTGGTCATCTTGGAGGTGTGTTTGGGGTCGTTATCATGTTGGAATATTGCCCTGTGGCCCAGGCTCCGAAGGAAGGGGACCATGCTCTGCTTGAGTATGTCACAGTACATGTTGGCATTCATGGTTCCCTCAATGAACTGTAGCTCCCCAGTGCCGGCAGCACTCATGCAGCCCCAGACCATGACACTCCCACCACCATGCTTGACTGTAGGCAAGACACACTTGTCTTTGTACTCCTCACCTGGTTGCCGCCACACACGCTGGACACCATCTGAACCAAATGAGTTTATCTTGGTCTCATCAGATCACAGGACATGGTTCCAGTAATCCATGTCCTTAGTCTGCTTGTCTTCAGCAAACTGTTTGCGGGCTTTCTTGTGCATCATCTTTAGAAGAGGGTTCCTTCTGGGATGACAGCCATGCAGATTAATTTGATGCAGTGTGTGGCATATGGTCTGACCACTGACAGGCTGATCCCCCATTCCTTCAACCTCTGTAGCAATGCTGGCAGCACTCATATGTTTATTTCCCAAAGACAACCTCTGGATATGACTCTGAGCCCGTGCACTCAACTTCTTTGGTCGACCATGGTGAAGCCTGTTCTGAGTGGAACCTGTCCTGTTAAACCGCTGTATGGTCTTGACCACCGTGCTGCAGCTCAGTTTCAGGGTCTTGGCAATCTTCTTATAGCCTAGGCCATCTTTATGTAGAGCAACAATTCTTTTTTTCAGATCCTCAGAGAGCTCTTTGCCATGAGGTGCCATGTTGAACTTCCAGTGACCAGTATGAGAGACTGAAAGCGATAACACCAAATTTAACACACCTGCTCCCCTTTTACACCTGAGATCTTGTAACACTAATGAGTCACATGCCACCGGGGAGGGAAAATGGCTAATTGCACCCATTTTGGACATTTTCACTTAAGGGTGTACTCACTTTTTTTGCCAGCGGTTTAAACATTATTGACTGTGTGTTGAGGGGACAGCAAATTTACACTGTTATACAAGCTGTACACTTACTGCTTTACATTGTAGCAAAGTGTCATTTCTTCAGTGTTGTCACATGAAAAGGTATGATAAAATATCTACAAAAATGTGAGGGGTGTACTGACTTTTGTGAGATACTGTATATTGGCATTGTTGCCTGCAACAGGAAGTTCTGTTACTGATAACATCTCCAGGTTAGAAACTGTACAACAGATTGACAAAATACTATTTGCTTAAAGTGGAGTTCCGCCCACATACATTTTTTTTTTTGTCATCAACTGTTGATGAGAGCTGTCACCAAAACTGATGCCAAACATACTGAAAAATAGAATTAGGGTTTACATTCACTCACAGTCATGCAATCCACAGTTACACAAGGTGCAGTATTATAGCCTCGTAATGTTTCATTTCAACAAGAGGCGGCTGGTGAAATTTTAGGACGGGGAGGGGCCAGACTCCCACTTCTCATAAGCCCCACCCCTTATAGATTCCCCCCATTGTGTAAGGAGTATACAGCCTAGCATCGCCAAATAGGGGTATACAGCATCACCAGATAGGGGTATATACAGCATCACTAGATAGCGGTATATACAGGCATCACCAGATAGCGGTATACAGCATCACTAGATAGGAGTATACAGGCATCACCAGACAGTGATATACAGCATCACTAGATAGGGGTATACAGGCATTACTAGATAGCGGTATACAGCATCACTAGATAGGGGTATACAGGCATTACTAGATAGCGGTATACAGCATCACTAGATAGGGGTATACAGGCATCACCAGATAGCGGTATACAGCATCACTAGATAGGGGTATACAGGCATTACTATATAGTGGTATACAACATCACCAGATAGGGGAATATACAGGCATCACCAGATAGCGGTACACAGCATCACTATATAGGGGTATACAGGCATTACTAGATATCGGTATACAGCATCACTAGATAGCGGTATATACAGGCATCACCAGATAGGAGTATACAGCATCCCTAGATAGGTGTATACAGGCATTACTAGATAGGAGTATACACTATACAGGCATTACTAGATAGGAGTATACACTATACAGGCATTACTAGATAGGAGTATACACTATACAGACATTAGTAGATAGGAGTATACTCTATACAGGCATTACTAGATAGGAGTATACACTATACAGACATTAGTAGATAGGAGTATACACTATACAAGCATTACTAGATAGGAGTATACACTATACAGGCATTAGTAGATAGGAGTATACACTATACAGGCATTACTAGATAGGAGTATACACTATACAGGCATTAGTAGATAGGAGTATAGACTATACAGGCATTACTAGATAGGAGTATACACTATACAGGCATTACTAGATAGGAGTATACACTATACAGGCATTACTAGATAGGAGTATACACTATACAGACATTACTAGATAGGAGTATACACTATACAGACATTAGTAGATAGGAGTATACACTATACAGGCATTAGTAGATAGGAGTATACACTATACAGGCATTAGTAGATAGGAGTATACACTAACAATTTGTCTTATTATAGGGTCAGTACAGCTAAATGTGATATTTTGGTCATAGACTGGGACCTCATCTTTGTTGTCACAGTAGGTGTGCAGACCCAGGATATAAAAGAGACCCTGTCATACTCTCCATTCAGGACAAAGTAAAAGGATCTTGTTAAAGCCTACCTCAAACCTCTCTAGAAACTGAAACAGCGGTTTTGGGTAGACTGACCCTTTAATGTGATTTTCTCCCACCCAAGCTATAGGTTTACTTGGCATGTCTATAGCAATGGATCCATCCAGCATGTATTAAATCTTTTGTTTAAATAGCATTTTCTGGTTAAGTACATGCGTGCGTTGACGGACTACATAAGCAAGTCTGTTTTCCTGGGATTCTGCTATCTTCTCACATAATCTTTAACAAGGCTATATATCTGACTTTGCAGATGTCATGTTTGCCAAGCATTATTCTTTGTGTTTCATGACATAAACTGGGCAAATGTTAGTCTGTGTGTTCATTTTATTGTGTTTTCTCTGCTAATGGAAAGACAACACTTTATAAAAGACATAAAGCTAACTTTATGGGATGAGACATATAAACTGCCTGCACACAGCAGCCCATTAAATGATCTGAATGAACAAAGCACATAACTGAACATCAATAAAGATACAAGTTGAGTGATTTACTGATCACCTTTATGATCATCGCACTGCCAAACTTGCTATGTTATTCTAAGTCAACGCTGAAATTAAAATCTACCTATGGTGCATCTACAGCCATGATTTTCAGCATTTATATAGCACTGATATAATGTACAGTGCTTTGCGGGGTACCTAGAACCATTCACATTAGTTCCTTAATCCTGGGGAGCCTCCAAACACTAAGGCCAGTTCAAAAGAGCCCCAATCTACCCAATGGTATGTGATTGCATAGGCGTATGGACAGGGTGTGCCAGGTGTGCCTGGGCACACCCTAATCACCCCGTGTGGTGCAGATTCTCCCTGTTTAGACCCCTAATATTTCACCAAAGCCCCCTAATGGGGCCCCTAAAAAAATAGTAAAAAAATAAATAAAATAAAATTGTAAAAAATAATAAAAAATCAAACAATAAAAATAAAAAATTACACCATCCACTGCTCTATGGACACCGTCAGTATATATATAGATGCACATAAAAGCATATGCGTTTGAGCTTTGGGGTGCACACCCTAATGCAATAGGCTGCGCACTGTGTGATTGGATATTGTGGGGGGGGCATGACAATGAGGTCACTGTACTCCAATGGCCTGCACAATCACCACAATCACCAGATCTAAATGCAATACGTTTGGGATGTGGTGGAACAGGAGATTCACATCATGGAGGTGCAGCCAACAAATCTGCAGCAACTGTGTGATGTTATCATGTCACTATGGACCAAAATCTCAGAAATGTTTCCAATGTTCCTTGTTGAATCCATGCCACAAATAATTGAGGCAGTTCTGAAGGCAAAAAGGGGCCAACCCAGTACTAGCAAGGTGTACCTAATAAAGTGACCGGTGATTGTATATTTTAAAGGAATGCTTCTTTTTTTATGGAAAAAAATACTCATTAGTTGTTTGTACATGGAAATATTGCCCCTGTACTAACCATTAGGCTCCATGCACACTGGACGCTATCTGGACTCCCTCAGCGTCGGGCAGGAGACGCTGCTTAGAAAACGTTCTTTTGCAACGTTTTGTAAGCAGCGTTTACCGGTGTTTATCAGCGTTTATCGGTGTCGGCGTTTTTGGGCGTTTATTTTTTTCTTCATTAGCTTCCATTTACTGCAAAAAACGCGGGACGCCGATAAACAGCCGTTTACCGGCGTTTAGCGGCGTTAACCTGCGTTCGGCGTTTTTTGTGGTCAAAAGAACGACTTTTGAACGCCAATTCTGGGCGTTCAGATAACAGCCCAAAAACGCCACTGCTGATAAACGACAATTAAGGTCCATGTGTGCATGGACACATAGGATAACATAAAGTGGCGTTTTTGGGCTGTTAAAAAAAAGGCCAAAACAACCAAAACCGGTTGTTTATCAGATGCAGTGTGCATGGAGCCTTATAATGACATATTTATCACAAATGATGCTTTACAATAGCCACTGGTTGTGGCTTAACAAATATTTAATAGAGCAGGAGCATCTACCTTGAGAAAACTGTTCTTTCGAGGTAGATGCTCCTGGTCTATTAAATATTTGTCAAGTTATGCAAGTAATGATCGGTGTTTATGCACAATGTATCACTAAAAATGTATTCACGTTGTATTTCTCATTATCTTTAGTGTATACTTCTCCCATGGCCTTTTCAATCTCTCCTGAAGAAGCAGATCACCGCAAAACATTTTGAGAGTTTTTAAGGTCACTCACATGCTATCACATGACGAGAGATAGTCTGCTTTATTAACAATATGTTTTTAGACAAATAGGGGTTGATTTACTAAAGCTTGAAAGTGCAAAATTTGGTGCAGCTCCACACAGAAACCAATCAGCTTCAAGGTTTGAGGCCCCATTCACACAGGGGCGACTGTCGCTCCCACTTGAGTAGCCTCAAGTCGCTGCAGGTCGCCTGACATCTGAAATCCCATTGAAATGAATGGGAGCCGTCTTAATGTACGCTACTAAGTCGCTCCGACTTCAGAAAAAAGTTCCTGCACGACTCAAGGCAAATTCTATCCGACTTGTGCCCATAGAAATGAATGGAAGTCGCCTCCAAGTCGGATCCCCATGTTAATGCAAGCGACTTTACAGTGAAAAGAATAGAATTTATGTTTGGGGAAAGCCCCTCCCTCCCTTCTCTGATTGGCCACAGGCAAAGTCGCCTGGCATAAGTCGTGTTGTAAGTCGCGCTGAAGTCGCGCTGAAAGTCTCGCTGCAATTGCCTAGCAAATTCGCGCCAGGTTGGATCGCCCCTGTGTGAATGGGACCTTATTGTCAAAGCATGATTGAACAAGCTGAGGTTAGAAGCTGATTGGCTACCATGCACAGCTGCACCAGTTTTTGCACTCTCCAGCTTTAGTAAATCAACCCCATACTGTCTGTTTTAAGATAAAACGTCTTCTATGTACTGAATAAAATGATATATACTTTAATGTTGTAATTGTCCAATGATGATACCAGGAAAATCCCTATTGCCCCAAACTCCCCTTGTTCTCTCTGCATTTGATTAGCCATTTGTTTTGCAATTTTCAAATCTTATAGGACTCAACTAAAAATAACTGTCACTTTTTTAAAAAAAAATGTATCCTTATCCTGGTTGTTAGTTGTTTGAGTTGAGTCTAATGAGTGGACCTGATAGGACAAATGGCCTACAGGCATGGTAATTACATTAACCACTTCAGCCCCGGAAGGATTTCCAGCTTTAGGACCGGAGCCTTTTTTGCGATTCAGCGATGCGTCGCTTTAACTGACAATTGCGCGGTCGTGCGACGTTGTACCCAAACGAAATTTGCGTCCTTTTTTTCCCACAAACAGAGCTTTCTTTTGGTGGTATTTGATCACCGCTGCGTCATTTCTGATCGCTGCTATAAAAAAAAGAAGAGCAACAATTTTGCAAAAAAACCCAAATTTCTTACTTTTTCCTAAAATACAAATCCAAAAAAAAAATATAAAAAAACATTTTTTTCACCGTTTTTGGCCGATTTATATTCTTCCTCATATTTGCGATAAAAAAAATCGCAATCGGCGTTTATTGATTGGTTTGCGCAAAAGTGGTCGCGTTTATGGATGATGAGAATTCATTTTTGGGGTTTTTATTTATTTTTTTATTTTTTACTAATAATGGTGGCGATCTTGCAGCGGACATGTCGGAACATTTTGACACTTTTTTGGGACCATTGGCATTTATACAGCGATCAGTGCTATAAAAATGCACTGATTACTGTGTAAATGCCATTAGCAGTGAAGGGGTTAACCTGCAGGGGGCGCTCTAAGCGTTAACTATGTTCCCTGGGCGTGTTCTAACTGTATGGGGGATGCCCTATCTGGGGAAGGGAAGTGGTCACAGCCTTCACGTACAGGAAGGCTGTGATCACAGCCCTTCCCCCTCACACAGAGCGGAGGTCCGTGTTTACATACACGGACCTCCGCTCACTCGCTCCGGGGGGCCATCGCGGGTAGCCGGCGGCAATCGAAGCCGCCGCACCCGCTCCCTGGCCCCCCCTGGACACAGTGAGCGCGTGGGCGCGCCTCCGGCGGCGCGCGCGCGCTCACTAAACTCATTCCCGCAGCCTCCGTCGTATGACGGCGATTTGCGGGAACGAGCCACTTTGCCGCCGTCAGATGCCGATCGGCGGTCGGCAAGTGGTTAATCAACATTTTTAGGCCTCATACACACGGACGTTTTTTGACGCTGGCGTTTTCTGTCATTTTTTTGCAGCTCTCCATGTTAGTCAATGGCCCCATAAAAATGCCGACATTTTTGAGCTGTAGATGGCGTCGGCGTTAGTGAGCTGAAACTAGAACCCACGGCCAGCGCGTTCTGAGGCTGTAACGTTTTGGCGTTTTTTGACGCCGCAAAACGCTCACTAACGGCAACTAATGCCAACTAACGCTGTACCGGCGTTAACCGGTGTATTTTGACGCCGACATTTTAGGTTGAAAAATAGTAGAGGGATGATTTTTTTAAAAAAAAACGCCTATTAACGCCGACGCTCACTAACGCCGATGCATAACGCCGATTTTTTTTTCCTTGACGTCGGGCCAGACGTTTTGTTTATTTTTAAAGAAACGTCCGTGTGTGTGAGGCCTTAAATTTCCACATTTTTTGTAGACCCCATGACTGTATAGATCATTTTCTTGAAAAGGTGAACTTAGCATTTAACAGCTGAAAGATTCCAACTGACGTCGCCCTAAATAAATAAAACCATAGGAACCTAATGCAAAATAATCTGCTGATTTCTCAACAGTTCTCCTTTTTGGTGGACATATCTGATTTTCATATTATCTATTCCAGATGAAAGTGATATTTCTGCCCGCTCTAGCTTACTCATGCAGGTACTTCCCTTGTCCATCTGGCTTCTAGCATAAGTCTAATATACGGCCTTGTTTGCTTTGCTTGATGTCAGCTTGGTGGAAATGACTGAGTTTTTGCAGAGCTATGATGGAAAGTGCTACCATCAGCCCATTATTTTTCCGTTTCTAGATTCCATGCACATTCCTTTTTGTCATGAGATGTCTGGCAGAATGTAAACATTGTTTAAAACAGGCAAAGTCTTTTTGGAAGTAATGGTCCTGTTTACCAGTTATTAGATCAGATATGGTTTTCAGGTAGGACAGTTGAAAAGGAAGATAAAGAGTAAGGTTAACTGCACAGTTTTTAACAGATGGTAGCTAAACAGTCCAAAAAGCATCTCCACGTAAAGTATAGCCAAACCCAACGTAAAGTCTGTGGCCCGATTCCACCCTCTTTTGAAGCCTATTGGAGCCTCTGGCTCTAATCACGTGCTTAAACCCCGCACCCCCCATTGGAATCCATGCGCCTGGTGTCCTGCATGTAGATTAGGGAGCCGGACGCATGGATAGGGGGGCAGCACCCGTGTGCCCCTAATAGACGGGCCGCCACTGATTATAATGCAGCTTTCCAATACTTAGGCGAAGAGCCTTCCTTTGTTTTCTTTTTGTCAGGTTTTTTTCCAATTTATTTTTACTTAAAGTGTATCTAAACCCAACAAAAAACAAAATATATATTGCAGTTTACCAGTTCTTAAATGTGGTAGCTGCATTAGCGTTCTCCACTCTATAGAGGAACAATGGAGAGACCTTTGGACGGCAGCATTTGTCAGCATACGGAGGGGGTAGTGTTAGATGCAAAGTTAGGCCTCATACACACGGACGTTGCTTAAAAAAATAAACAAAACGTCGGGCCCAACGCCAAGGAAAAAAAATTGTTTTTTTTCGGCGTTATGCGTCGGCGTCAATAGGCATTTTTAAAAAAAAAATCATTCCTTTGCTATTTTTCAACCTAAAAACGTTGGCGTCAAAAAACGCTGGTTAACGCCGGTACAATATTAGTTGGCGTTTGTTGGCGTTTTGCGGATCGGTGTCAAAAAATGCCAAAACGTTACAGCCTCAGAACGCGCTGGCCATGGGTTCTAGTTTCAGCTCACTAACGCCGACGCCATCTACAGCTCAAAAATGTCGGCGTTTTTATGGGGCCATTGACTAACATGGAGAGCTGCAAAAAAACGCCAGAAAACGTCGGCGTCAAAAAAATGTCCGTGTGTATGAGGCCTTAGAGTGGAACTCCAGCTAACACTTTTTAAGGTGTTACAGCAACAGTTTTTTTTCCTTTTGGAATAAAGGTTTTACATAAATGAATAAAAGATGACCATTTGTAATCACCCGTCAGTGTTAAATGGTTTGTTTCAACCCTCCAACTGCCACTTTTTGCTGGCCTGCTTAGTGTGTTAAAGGGAGTTGAAAAATAACAGATTTACTGGCTGGATCACCAGGTGAAAATAAAGGAAAATTCAATGCAAATAACACACTTCTGTCCCTTGATGGCTATGCTTAATCCCGCACTGTATCTATGGAGGGGGCCATGGTTGTGACTTGAAACATGTCTTCTTTTCTTCTCTATTACATGGAGAGTGGAAGATTATTCGTTTTCAGAAGGAAGATAACATTATTAGGCCCCTTTCACACAGACGCAGACCATTCATTTCATCAGTTCATTCACGGTTTCTCAAAGAAAAAATGGAAGAAGTCTACATCAGTTTTTTCGTCAGTTTCTCATCAGAAGCTGCTCATCAGTTTTTTCATGGGTATTTTTACATCCACTACCAAAACTGCAAAAACGGACCGTTTGTCCTTTTACATCCATTTTTCGCCTGTTCCATTTTTTTTAATGGAACAAAAACAGGGCTTTGATCCATTTCAAAAAACGAATGTTGACAGATGTGAATGTAAACTGATGTAAATCAGTGGTTCTCAACCCTGTCCTCAAGTACCCCCAACAGGCCATGTTTGCAGGTTTTCCTTTATCTTGCACAGGTGCTTTAAATCAGAGTGAATGGCTTGGTATTTTGGACGGCTATTTTATCTAAGAGAAATTCCCAAAACATGGCCTGTTGGGGGTACTTGAGGACAGGGTTGAGAACCACTGATGTAAATGAATGATCATCCGTTCACATCCGTTTTTCCATAGAGATGCATTGATGTCCATTTTTCACCCTTCAATGGATGAATGAAAAACGGGCAAACAGACAACATATGTGAAAGGAGCCTTCAGTGCTTTCTCTTCCTCTTACAGCAGTGGTTCTCAACTCCGGTCCTTAGGACCCACCAACAGGCCAGATTTTAAGTATTACCTGTGATGCATTTCAGTTATCTTGCAAACCTGGCCTGTTAGTGGGTCCCTAGGACCGGAGTTGAGAACCACTGGCTTACATGAAGGGACAAGGGTGCTGCATTTTAGCAAGATTTGCTGTACTTGTTGAAATGTTTAAATTAAAAAGAAAGCAGTCATCACATCTATTAGCTGCTTATCTGAAATATATTACATTTTTGATTTTGTGTTTAAAAACATTCTAACGTTAATCACTTCTATATGTATACAGAAGCAAGACATGTTGATTTATAGTTTAGGCTTGGCTGCTTACATTGTCCCTTTTTCTCTCCCTTATCTTTTTTTCCTAACTCTTCTACATTTCGCTTATCTTCCGGTTTAACCACTTGCCGACCGCCCGCCATCATCTGACAGCGGCAAAGTGGCTCAATATCCTGAACCATCATCACCTGACGGCGGCTGCGAGATCGTGGATTGTGAGCGTGCGTGCTCCACTGGTGGCGAGCCCACAAATGCTCGCCATGTTCTGGGGGAGCCAGGGAGCGGGTAGGGCGGACTCGATGTCCACCGGCTACCCGCGATCGCTCCCCCGCAGTGACAGAACAGGGGTTTGTGTGTGTAAAAACACGAATCTCCGTTCTGACAGGGGGAAAGGAGTGTGATCGTAGGCTCCCTGTATATGGGAGCCGTGATCATTCTCCTCCCCTAGTTAGCCCAGCCCCACACGGTTAGTAACACACACAGGGAACACAGTTAACCCTTAGAGCGCCCCCTGCATGTTAACCCTTTCACTGCCAGTGACATTTACACAGTAATCAGTGCATTTTCATAGCACTGACTGCTGTATAAATGTCAATGGTCCCAAAAAATGTCAAAATGGTCCAACATGTCCGCCACAATATCGCAGTCCCACTAAAAATCGCAGATCGCCGCCATTACTAGTAAAAAATAAAAACTCCATAAATTAATTCTCATCATTCGTAAACGTGGCAACTTTTGCGCAAGCCAGTCAATAAACACTGATTGCGATTTTTTTTTTTCAAAAAATAGGAGGAAGAATATAAATCGGCCAAAACCGATGAAAAAATGTGTTTTTTTATTTTTTTTTTTTTGGATTTGTATTTTAGCAAAAAGTAAGAAATATTGTTTTTTTTTTTTTTGCAAAATTGTCGCTCTTTGTTTGTTTATAGCAGTGATCAGAAATGACGCAGAGGGGATCAAATACCACCAAAAGAAAGCTCTATTTGTGGGAAAAAAAGGACGCAAATTTCGTTTGGGTACAATGTCGCACGGCCGCGCTGTTGTCAGTTAAAGCGTTGCAGTGCCGAATCGCAAAAAGTGCTCTGGTCCTAAAGTGGCAAATCCTTCTGAGGCTGAAGTGGTTAAACAAACGCTGTTAGAGGCTCAAGCAGTTTATTATGAATTGAATGAAACTGAAAATAAAGTAGTTCTACAAGTATTTGAATAGTTCACGTATACAAGATAAGAGATATTAAGTGTAGACGTGTGACAACAATCTCCTTACCCTTGACAACACAATTAATGTACCTGTATTGTATAAGTACAAACGTATGCTTTATTGTTGCCTTTATGTTTCTGTTCTTTCCTCAACTGTTTCTCAATTTACTTGGCTAAAGCCTCATACACACCTTTCATTTTTTTTCATTGAACGAAAAAAACCTGACAGCTCAGGTTGGAGCCACTGTACTAACAATCCTATGTTAGTACAGCCATTTTCCCTGCTGTGCTATTGGCTGAGAGTGCTGATCAGGATCCGGTTGGCCAACCTTTTTTCGGATGGCCTTCGACAGAAGCCGACCGATATTTTCTATTCAACCGGCCGACATTTGGCTCGTGTGTACTAGGTTTAAGGGTTGATACCTATAAAGATTTTTTAACACTTCTTTCCCAGCGATTTGAAAACAATGCACACCTTTAGCCATGTAAATTGAAGATTTAACACCTATGCATACTTTCTGGCACCCAAATGGGATTATGTAACTAGGACAGGGCAATTTCCCAACTATTACACCTCCCATCCTGTTCTTGGAAATCAATATAATCCCATTCCATGGTGATTGTTAAAGGGTAACTCCACTTTCATGGGGAAAAAATAGCAAATAAATAAAAAATAATATAGCGTGTACAATTGCAATACAAGTCATATTGCAATTGAATGTTATTAAATATTACCTTTCCTTTTCAATCTGCAGTCGCTGTAATGCATTGCAATATGGCTACCTGGAGTTGTTCTGTACACAGAGTGTGTACAGACCACTCCCAGAAACATAATTTGTGTGATCCGCTCACCAATTTTCCCAGAAGTCTACCTAAGATACAAGTCAGATTTCAGGCATCCCCTGCAACAAAAATGTCATTTTTGGAGAGATACTTTTAATAGGAGCACGTCTAAAGGGATGCAGGCCCAGTAGATTTCCTCATTAGTGCTCTCCAGCTGCACACCTGACAGTTAATTATGAAACCACTCCCATTAGACCCACTCAGTACAGAGGCACAGAGAAACACACAGGGATTTCTTCAGAATAACAAAAGGTTGGAATCTGCAACAAAGGTTGTTATAGTCCTTGTAATGTACACAGATCACCCACAGGGGAATGTTTTTTTTTTTCAACAAAAGTGAAGTTACGCTTTAAGATGTCTGTGCTACCTGTGTGGGGGTAACTTTCACACTTGTGGGTAGAGATAAGCTGGGTTCACATCCAAACTCAGTCCAAACCTTGTTTGCCGGAACCCACGGGAAGCTTCACATGATGGGATATTCCCTGCCCTGAAACCTCTTGTAACAAATCAGTGGCGATGTTTGGGACACCATTGACCTAATATGGTCAATGATGTCACAGACGTCGCCATTTGTTACATGAAGCTAACTTCCAGGTTTATACCAAACCCAAGCTCATCCCTGCTCACGGGAACTGAAGAATTGTATGGATGCTATGTGTATTCAACACTCCTCCACCGCCCCTGCCCATTGAAATGAATGGGCAGTGCTTCCGAAGCGGCTAAACACTGCTTCAGAAGCGCCGCACACATTCGCTTTTAACCCCTTTTTAACCCCTTCTTAGGGGATAAAAGCACCCTGCTGCCGTCCAAATAGCAGCGCCAAAGTGCAACTATAACAGCAGTAAAGTGCTGCTAAAACTAGCGGCGTATTACTGCTACCACCCCAGTGTGAAAGTAGCCTACAGAATGCCTGTCTATCCCTATGGAATTGCTCCCTCGCTAGTGAGGCAATGAGGTGTTGCACCCATCGCTAGTGATCGGGATTCAGTGGGATTCAAGGCCAGTGAGTGAGTGATTCCATAGAGGTAAGTGGAAGACACTCTGCTGCTGACGATTGGTCGCTAGCGGCAGAGTTGCCCTTTTGACATCAGCCCAAGAGAAAATGCTGATAGGAGGAGAGAGCATCGTTTAATCAGCTACTTCTCTTTTCACTGTCCAGTCACAGGCTGGGGGAGGGCAAGACCTGTGAGTGTAAAGCTGGAAATACACATACTGAATTTCAGACAGTCATTAGACCAGTGGTTCTCAACTCCGCTCCTCGGGACCCACCAACAGGCCAGGTTTGCAGGATAACTGAAATACATCACAGGTGATATCATTTGATGCTCAGAGATTGCAGTGTTCTAGTCTGAATCTCCCCAAGGTAATACTTAAAATCTGGCCTGTTGGTGGGACCCGAGGACCGGAGTTGAGAACCACTGCATTAGACCAACTTAAGTTGAACAGTCTTGCTGGGAAAATCAGCTTTCGATTAGCGCATGCAGCCAATTGCTGCAGAACTGATCTGTGTATTCTGACCGGGATGGGGGTGGATCCCCTGCTGTCAGAATATAAGAGAATAGCGGGATAGATCCCTGTATCTACATGTTTTCTGTTGATGCGGGGATCTGCAAGTTTTTTTTTTTTGTTCAACCAGCTATGTGTGTATACCCTGCTTAACCACTTGCCGACCGCCAACCGCAGGTTGACGGCGACAAGGTGGTTCGATATCGCAAACCGCCGTCATATGACGGCGGCTGCGAGATCGTGCACTGTGAGCGCGCGCGCCGCCGGAAGCGCACTCGCGCACTCACTGTGTCTGGGGGGGGGGGCCAGGGAGCCGGTGCGGCAGACTCGATCTCCGCCGGCTACCCGCGATGCCCCCCTCACAGTGAAAGAACGGAGGTCCGTGTATGTAAACACGGATCTCCGTTCTGTGAGATGGGGAAGGGCGGTGATCACAGCCTTCCTCTATATGGAAGCTTTGATCACTCCCCTTCCCCTGCTAGGGCAGCCCACACACAGTTAGAACACACCCAGGGAACACAGTTAACCCTTAGAGCGCCCCCCAGGTTAACCCCTTCACTGCCAATGGCATTTACACAGTAATCAGTGCATTTTTATAACACTGATCGCTGTATAAATGCCAATGGTCCCAAAAAAGTGTCAAAATGGTCCGACATGTCCACCGCAATATCGCAGTACCGCTAAAAATTCCAGATTGCCGCCATTACTGGTAAAAAAAATAAATAAATAAAAACCCCAAAAATTAATTCTCATCATCCGTAAACGCGGCAACTTTTGCGCAAACCAATCAATAAACGCCGATTGCAATTTTTTTTATCACAAATATGAGGAAGAATATAAAATCGGCCAAAACC
The DNA here is from genome assembly GCA_018402905.1 of Glandirana rugosa. Lineage (NCBI taxonomy): Eukaryota > Metazoa > Chordata > Amphibia > Anura > Ranidae > Glandirana > Glandirana rugosa. The sequence goes on from BLSH010311025.1 coordinate 2,160,060, forward strand.
GTTGAAAAAAATGTTTTTTTATATTTTTTTTGGATTTGTATTTTAGCAAAAAGTAAGAAATTTGGGGTTTTTTGCAAAATTGTCGCTCTTCTTTTGTTTATAGCGGCGATCAGAAATGACGCAGCGGTGATCAAATACCACCAAAAGAAAGCTCTATTTGTGGGAAAAAAAGGACGCAAATTTTGTTTGGATACGTCGTACGACCGCGCAATTGTCAGTTAAAGCGACGCAGTGCCGAATCGCAAAAAAAGTGCTCTGGTCCTAAAGTGTGAAATCCTTCCGGGGCTGAAGTGGTTAATTGAATGGCAGAAGAGAAGATACAGGTCTCCTGTCCTACCAGACAGGGCTATGTAGTGTGGCAGAGCTGTGTAAATCTCAAGACTGGATAGACAGAAATAAAAATCCTTTGGCAGCTAAAAAAACTCTCTTCTATGTGTATCATCTGTCTATTTAGCTAATTGCCTGGAGTTATGATTTACACTTCCTAAAGTTTTTCTACAGATGCCTGTACATGTGTGTAGGAGTGCATGGTGTACAGTAAAGAAGAGCAACTCAGTGTGGTGTTCTGTGTACTTTGGCATTGAACGATGCCCGGGTCAGAGTGTTTGTGTGTATTTTCAGTGGGGGGATCCATTGTATATTTTCTCAGCAAATATCTCCTCTGTCTAGATTCAACTACGCAGCGCTCAGCACTGGGTTCATCTCATACATTCTCAGGATCTGATCACTAAGGCCCCTTTCACACTGGAGCGTTATTACAGCGGTAAAGCGCTAAAATTACCGCTGTAATAACGCTCTAAATATCATTTTCATGCATCTCTATGGATGCTTTCAGACTGAGGCGTTCCGCTAGCGCAGCGCTTCAGAAAATCATGCAAGCATGATTTTTCAGGAATGTGGGGAGCGGTGTATTCACCGCTCCTCCACCGCTCCTGCCATTAAATTCAATGGGCAGCGCCGGCACTTTTAACCCCTGTTTAACCCGTTG
>BLSH010311025.1:2161057-2174396 GCA_018402905.1 Glandirana rugosa
AGCAACTCAGTGTGGTGTTCTGTGTACTTTGGCATTGAACGATGCCCGGGTCAGAGTGTTTGTGTGTATTTTCAGTGGGGGGATCCATTGTATATTTTCTCAGCAAATATCTCCTCTGTCTAGATTCAACTACGCAGCGCTCAGCACTGGGTTCATCTCATACATTCTCAGGATCTGATCACTAAGGCCCCTTTCACACTGGAGCGTTATTACAGCGGTAAAGCGCTAAAATTACCGCTGTAATAACGCTCTAAATATCATTTTCATGCATCTCTATGGATGCTTTCAGACTGAGGCGTTCCGCTAGCGCAGCGCTTCAGAAAATCATGCAAGCATGATTTTTCAGGAATGTGGGGAGCGGTGTATTCACCGCTCCTCCACCGCTCCTGCCATTAAATTCAATGGGCAGCGCTCCCGTAGCGGCTGTACACCGCTCCGGGAGCGCCGAGCGCCGGCACTTTTAACCCCTGTTTAACCCGTTGTGGGGGGGTTAAAAGTGCCCCGCACCCGCCTGCATAGCGGCGCCGTAGCGCCTCTATAACAGCGCTAAATCCCCGCTGAGACTAGCGGGGATTTACCGCTACCGCCCGCCAGCCCCAGTGTGAAAGGGGCCTAATACTTGTATCATAAATATAACAGCTATTTGGTATTTACCGATGGAGTAAACATTTTCACCATTATAAATGTAGAGCCATAATGGGCAAAGTTACAATGCAGCAAACTTAAAAAGGTTTTATACCCCCCAGTATGATTTGTACCTATAGGTAAGCCTATAATAAGGCTGACCTATATGTACTGTAAATATATTCTAAACGTGCGCCATGCTTCAGGAGCGTGTGCCGTGACCGGAGGCTCCTGCGTGTGCAGGAATGGCATCACATGGCTCTGGGCAGTCGCACAGCCGGAGTCTGTGGCCCCGAAAGAAAAATGGGTGAAGATGGATGCGGCCTGCAGCGGGGAAGGTGCGGGGTTTGTTTGCAGGTAAGTGTCACATAATGTGCTAGTATGCAATGCGAAAACAGGGGGGAAAAACCCTATTTTTAAAGCGTATTTCCACTTTTGTAGTCAGATTTGAGAAAATCCAAGTATACATTTATTTGTTTCTATTCACACAGCATACCTAAAAATTTAAAAATATGTATTTCTTACCTTTTAGATGTTTCTAAGGAGAAGGTGTCATGGCTGATTCTAAGGCAGGCCATACTTTATGCTTTTTTTTTTTGTTTAGCCAGCAGGTTGAAGGGAAAAAAAATGTTCTGCATTTCACCAGAATCCCTCCAGTTGAGCTATTGTGTTCTCACAATGGGGAGCCACCCCTGCCATCAGAACACAATGATCACTGTTGCTGGCTATAGCTGGCGGCACTAATCATTCGGAAAAAAACGACAGGGTGGTTGTACTTCTGTACAACCAGGGTGCCCATACAGGGATCAACATTCAGCCAGTCCATGCTGAACCAGCCAAATTTCAACCCCTGTATCACCGGCTTTAAAATTTCTGGACAGTCCCAACCAGTGCCAGAATAAGGTCATCTAGAGCTCAGGGCGAACATGACAACCTGCCCCCTCGCCCCCAAGAGGTATGAGCATTATGTGCCAGCAAAAATCCCCCCACAAAAACACTGAGTACTGATCTGCATGCTTATTCCTAAGCATTTTTACTCTTCCCAGTTCAAATCTGTCCCCCTGGTAAAAATCCCCCCCCCCCCTCAGCAGAAATCTTTGCCCCCCCATCCCCAAAATGCTCCCCCCCCAAAAGAAATCACTCCTCCTAGCACAAATCCTCTACCCCTAAAATGTCCCCTCCTAGTACCCATCTTCTCCCCCCCCCCCATTTCAAATACCCCCTCCTAGCACAAATCTTCTCCCTTTCCCAACACAAGCCCCCAAGTTACCACTCAACAAACCCCCCCCCCCCAATTTCTCCTCCTAGAACAATACTTATTTATTTATTTTTTTTCATTTATTTCAGGTACTTATATAGCGCTGTCAATTTACGCAGTGCTTTACATATATATTTACATGCACATCAGTCCCTGCCCTCAAGGAGTTTACAATCTAAGGTCCCTAACTCACATTCATACACATACTAGGGCCAAGTTAGACAGGATCTAATTTACCTACCAACATGTTTTTGGAGGGTGGGAGGAAACCGGAGTACCCAGAGGAAACCCACGTAGGCACAGGGAGAACATGCAAACTCCAGGCAGGTAGTGTCGTGGTTGGAATTCAAACCAGCGACCCTTTTGCTGCCAGGCAAAAGTGCTATCCACTACACCACTGTGCCACCCATACCCCAGCTCGCCCCTAAATTCCCCATTCCAACAAAAATCCCCTCCCCCTAATCTCCTTGAGGCTCCCCTCACATGATACCATGGTGCCCAGGGCAGCCGACCCTCCTGCCCATCCCTTGTCCTATCTTTGTCAATGTGGGACAGATTTGACTATCCTTCAGGTTTCTAAAGCTTTAATCCCTTATTAGGACAGCGTTAAAGTTGAGTTTACAGCTGATTATGAATAAATGTGAACCCAGTGCAAACAGGGTTAATAATGTTAAACATTACTCCTCAGCTCCCTCCTAAACATTACAAAGTATACAGTAGGCCCGAAATAACCAATCGATTAATCGACAACTAATCGATTATGAAAATAGTTGTCAACTATTTTCATAATCGATTAATCGGCCAGCCCATTAGTTGGCCTGCATACAGAATGCATTATTTGTTTACATATCAGAAGATACAGTGCAGTACACCGTCCATACATGTCAGCAAGTGCCTGAGAACTTGTTAGTGTGTGAGGAGCAATGCCTCATGGGACATGTAGTCCTGGCAGGAAGTGAGTGGTTCTAAATGTTTTTACCTTGCTATAGGAGCATTCTATTTTACACTTTGCAGCTTGCTATTGGGGCACTCTGAAGGCAGGAGGAGCCAGAAGCGTCAGTGGGGTACCCCAGAGGAGGAGGATCCTGGCTGCTCTGTGCGAAACCATTACACAGAGGAGGTAAGTATAACATGTTTGTTGTTTTAAAAAAAAAAATCACTTTAAAGATCATCTGTGCAGGGAAGATTAGCATCTGAACCCAGAGAAGGTGGAGGCTGATAGACTGCAGGTAATAGAAGGCATTACAATTAAAGCAAACTTGTACCAGTATTGTGCATTATATGTAAAATTATTATATCCATGAAAAAAAAAAATTCAGCTTTTATTACTACTTTAATATAAAAGATTTCTATCTCCTTTCCACCTTTTATATAGCTTCATGTCTGACTCCTAGTTAAAAAAGCATTTTTTTTAAAAAATGGAAATGCCTGTAAACGAAACAGTCCCAGACGCGAGTTACCGCATTTAGGCATGTTTAGCAGTGTTTACAAGCTGTTTGGCATTTCAAATGCCTCTGGAGTCTGAACCCATTTTTTTTGCGTTACAAAAAAAGCCTTTAAACTAAATAGCCTGGAAACAACCTTAACCACTTAAGGACCGGAAGGATTTCCAGCTTTAGGACCGGAGCCCTTTTTGCGATTCGGCGCTGCGTCGCTTTAACTGATAATTGCGCGGTCGTGCGACGTTGTACCCAAACGAAATTTGTGTCCTTTTTTTCCCACAAATAGAGCTTTCTTTTGGTGGTATTTGATCCCCTCTGCGTCATTTCTGATCGCCGCTATAAACAAAAGAAGAGCGACAATTTTGCAAAAAAACCCAAATTTCTTACTTTTTGCTAAAATACAAATCCAAAAAAAAAATATAAAAAAACATTTTTTTTCACCGTTTTTGGCCGATTTATATTCTTCCACATATTTGCGATAAAAAAAAATTGCAATTGGCGTTTATTGATTGGTTTGCGCAAAAGTGGTCGCATTTAGGGGTGATGAGAATTCATTTTTGGGGTTTTTATTTTTTTTTATTTTTTACTAATAATATCGGCGATCTGCGATTTTTAGCGGTACTGCGATATTTCAGCGGACATGACGGACCATTTTGACACTTTTTTGGGACCATTGGCATTTATACAGCGATCAGTGCTATAAAAATGCACTGATTACTGTGTAAATGCCATTGGCAGTGAAGGGGTTAACCTGCAGGGGGCGCTCTAAGGGTTAAGTATGTTCCCTGGGCGTATTCTAACTGTGGGGGGACTGCCCTAACAGGGGAAGGGAAGTGGTCACAGCCTTCATGTACAGGAAGGCTGTGATCACAGCCCTTCCCCCTTCACAGAGCGGAGGTCCGTGTTTACTTACACGGACCTCCGCTCCGGGGGGCCATCGCGGGTAGCCGGCGGCAATCGAAGCCGCCGCACCCGCTCCCCGGCCCTCCCCGGACACAGTGACACGGACACGGACAGCTAGGCGCGATCACGCGGCCGCCGTCAGATGGCGGCGATCCGCGTTACAGAGCCACTTTGCCGCCGTCAATTGCCGATTGACGGTCGGCAAGTGGTTAAACTACCCTGTGTAAATGTACTGATAAGATAACATAGAGAAAAGCTCAGGGCAGCTGAAAAAAATGCCTAAATGCCTCTTACCAGCAGCAGTGTAAATGAGCCCTCAGTGACAGCAGGCGCAGGTAACTTTTATCAAGCCACTTGCCTATGACAAGGCAGTCTGTCATACATAATGTATTACAGTTCTGTCTGAAAATCAGCAAAACAGTCTTTGTAAATAAAAAATGTGATCAGAGTCTGGTGATATTTACCAGATTCAACGTCTAATAGTGATATATACTGTATATCTCTTCTGTGTTATTCTCAGAGTGGATGAGAGATTTTGCTCCCTAACCATATAGTTGATTATTTATATTTACCACTGTATAGAGATATTTAAGAATAAATTGCCTTTTTAAAAAAAAAAAAACTTTACATATTATCTTAAATTACTAAATACACCATACTTTGTTTTAAGGTTATTATCTGATTAATCGATTTATCAAAACAACAGCTAATCGATTATGAGAATAATTGTTAGTTGCAGCCCTAGTATATAAAGCATGTATGGATTTTTAACCACTTTCCATCCGTATCACGTGGATATATGGTGGCAAAGTAGCTTGGCTGCACAGATCGCCGTCTATAAATGGCACGTTCTGTGAGTGGGGCCACGGGTAGGGTGGACTTGATGTCCACCGGCAACCCAAGATCGCCTACTACAGAGGAAGAACGGGGAATCACCTATGTAAACACAGCGGTTTCCCATTCTGTCAGGCGGAATGACAGTGATCTACTGATCCCTGTAATCGGGATCCGTTAGATCTGTCATGCCCCTGCTAGCCCAGCCCCCACACAGTTAGAACACAGTGAGGGAACACAGTTAACCCCTTGATTGCCCCCTACAGGTTAACCCCTTTTCTGCCACTGACATTTATACCGTAATCAGTGGCCATATTTTTAGCTCTGATTGCTGTATAAATGTCAATGGTCAAAAATGTCCGATCTGGCAATATTGCAGTCCCGATAAAAATCACAGATCGCTGCCATTACTAGTAAAAACAATTAAAAATAGTAAAAACGCCATAAATTAATTCTCATAGTTTGCAAACGCAGCAACTTTTGCGCAAACCAACCAATATACGCCTATTGCGATTTTTTTTACCACTAGTATGTAGAAGAATATATATCGACCTAAACTAAAGGACATCAATTTTGTTTGGGTACAACGTCGCTTAAAGCGACATAGTGCCGAATCTCAAAAAGTGCTCTGGTCAGTAAGGGGGTAAATCCTTCTGGGGCTGAAGTGGTTAAGCAAGAAAAAAAGCACCTTTTTTTTATTATTTCTTTTTAAAACGCTATTAAACCCAAAACCGAACATGTACCATGTTGCAATTCAAAAAAGACATAGGGTAGTGATGGCAAACCTTTTTGTGCCCGAGTGCCCAAACTGCAACACTTAACCAACTTATTTTTTTCAAAGTGCTGAGTGGTGCCGAGCGGCAGTATACAGCGGCTTATTTTTAGGGCAGGGCTCTGGAGTGTGCTACGTACAGGGAGCAGGGCTCTGGAGTGTGCTACGTACAGGGAGCAGGACTCAGGAGTGTGCTACGTACAGGGAGCAGGACTCTGGAGTGTGCTATGTACAGGGAGCAGGGCTCTGGAGTGTGCTACGTACAGGGAGCAGGACTCTGGAGTGTGCTACATACAGGGAGCAGGGCTCTGGAGTGTGCTACATACAGGGAGCAGGACTCTGGAGTGTGCTACATACAGGGAGCAGGACTCTGGAGTGTGCTACATACAGGGAGCAGGACTCTGGAGTGTGCTACATACAGGGAGCAGGACTCTGGAGTGTGCTACCTAAAGGGGGCAGGACTTAAGAGTGCGCTATGTAAAGGGGGCAGGGTACAGAAGTGCGCTGTATACAGGGCGCAAGGCTCAGGAGGGCGCTATGTACAGGGTTCAAAAGTTTGCTGTGTATAGGGGGCAGGGTTCAAAAACTCGCAAAGGCTGAGCCTTGCCCCCTGTATACAGAAGGCTCAAGAGTTCTCTATGTACAGGGTGCAAAGTTAAGTCCTGCATGTTTCACGGGACAGAAGAGAGGACAGAGGGTCTGCTCCCAAAAATAAGTTACAACTTACAGAAGGTTTGCAGTCTGAGCTTTGGAAGGAGCTGCCGCCAGGATAGTCATACACATCGCCCGCCCCCTCCCTCTCTCATAGAGATACTGCTGGGTAGTAGTAAATGGCCGACGCTGCTGCTGGTCAGTGCTGTGACTGCTTTAGTTGGTCAGGAGAGATGGGGTGGGCAGTGTCTGCAGCGCTACTTGTCTGGAGCACTGTGAGCGGCTTTGTGCGCTGTGTGTGGGGGTTAATAGTCGGCAGTCATAGGTGCAACTCTGGGGCAGACAACTCCATGTGTGCAGTGTGGCTCAGCCCCGCACACACTGCACAGAGATGAATTATGCGCTGCCGTTGTCACCCCTCTGGCGGGTCTCGCCCACCCCCCCATAGCGACTCCACTGTGTGTGACTTCCTACCCGACAGCTCATTCCAGCCCACCCCAGACACGTCACTGCTGGCCCCAGAGCCGCGTGGAAGCCGCTTCCTTTCATCCACGCCCACCTCGGACATGTCACCCCTGGCACTAGGAAGAGCCTTGTGGGAAATGTAGTTTGGGGGGGGTGCGGTATGTACAAGATACAGCTCGTATGGATGGCCGGTCAGTGTGCACTCTTTTTCCTGCCGTCCTGGCTGGCCCACAGTGAGGGCTCTGCATGCCAGCTGTGGCACACGTGCCACAGGTTCGCCATCACTGACATAGGTAATGCTACAAGAGATGGTCACAGACTGCAGACAGTTGTTGGAGACTGGGGACAGCCTGGAGACATATAACATGGGACTGCTAGAAATCACTGCAATACAGCTTCTTTACAAATCAGTACTCCCACATTTGTGTTACTTACAACCCCCTTAAAATGATTTGTGCAACATTTTCATATATTTAAAATATTTAATATTTTTCTTAGCAAGTTCCATTTACAAAGGTCAGAGGGAAAAAAATCTAAAGAGAAAAATCTGGACAGCACAGAACATGGTGTAGAAGAAATAAATAAAGGCAGGCCATACGTGATTCATTTTCTTTCGTTCAACCTGCGGGTTGAACAAAAGAAAGTTAACCGATTCCCCTATCCACATTCAATGTGGATTGTGTAATCTCTCCCGTGGAGCCATTGTATTCGGACAGTGAGGAGGCTTCCCCGCCATCAGTATACACTCACCAGCATCGCCGGCTATAGCCAGCGGCACTGATTGAGAATTTTCCAACAGGTTGATTATATATAGGTCGATCAAGGGATCAACTTTTGTACAACAAGCCTGCCCATAGATGGATTGAAATTTGACTGGTCCCTGCTGAGCTGGCAAAATTTAAATCTGCCAATGGCCAGCTTAAGGTCCCTTTCACATAAGGGGTCCTATCATGTCCAACTGTCCTTTTTCAGGTGGACCCGATCGGACCCTCCATTCTCCTCTTTGGGTATTCAGATGTAAACAAACTTGTGTCCACTTACACCTGGCTATTTGATCCAGCAAAAACAAGCAAAATGGGATATGTTCCCCTTCGTCTGGCCGGATTGGTTTGGAGAGCAGTCAGGGGTAAATGGACAGGCAGTGGACACGGACCTGTTAGGGTTGCCACATCATCCCTTTAATCCAGTATACATATTAATTACACAGGTTCTGTGGTTGATTAAGGTGGTAATTAAGCTCACTTGGTGCCTCATCTTCATTAAATTAGCCTCAGAACCTGTGTAATTCATATGTGTCCTGGATTAAAGGGATGATGTGGCAACCCTAGGACCTGTCTTCCAAATGCTCAGCTCAGCTCAGAAGGGGATCAGTGGACAGATCCCCTGCTGAGCAAAACCAGATGCGGCCCATGTGAAAGTGGCCTAAGAGAGTCTAAAACTATTTTTTATCCTTTACAGGCCTGAGTAAGAACCTAAGTAACAAGAACACAGACTATTGTCTTCCTAAGGAGTCCTGTAAGCTGCACAATAAGTGCCAAAGGGCTGTAGGTGACCCCTGGGCCACAGGTTGGGCACCAGGGCTCTAGAAACTAGAAATTCCAAAAGGTCAGCAGTTTCTGAGATGCTGCAACCACCAACAAAGATTTCATGTTCAAAATCAGTTAGATGACTCATCTTTCCCATTCTAAAGCCTGATCCCCACCTGCATGCTTTACATATTGACTGGCAGCTGCATGATTCACTGTTTGACCATGCATTGGTAAGGAAGTATACCTTATGAATGGCCCACGCAGGCTGATAAACAGTGCAGGTCGGCACTGTAGAATGTGTCAGAGAGAGGAAAGCCCAAGTTATGTCCATTCTGTTGTAGTACTGAATGATGGGCATTGATTTACCAAATGTTTCATTGTTACTTAGCTTAGTGAATAACAATCCAATGATGTGCAAACAAAAATCCTGTTTTGTTCATTTCCTTTACACGTTTGTGTAAAACGAATCTCCCTTCAGGATGATTTTATTACAGCTTGCCTCAGATTCTCGACACGGTCACCTTGTTGAAGTAAGGTGTTTCTCAGTCCCTAAGAAGCTTTTTTCGAAAAGTTGTACTCTTGGCGTGAGCTGGTAACAGAGGGAACCTGAGCGTCCTGGTACAGCTGTAACACATGACTGCCCCTAATGTAATCCCCTCCCAAACCCAAATCCTCTCTCAAGACTGTAGAAACAAGTGGCAGCAGCAGTAGCACACCCCTATGGAGGGGGCCCGGGCTTCCAGCCTAGTCAGAAGGACAGAGCTTGGAGCAGGTGCGGAGAGAGGTCACAATCTGATGCGCAGGCCAGGATGCTTTGGATCAGAGCAGGTAACGGGGGTCAACGACCCTTCGGACAAGAGCATTTATGGAATTGTTTGTTTCCTTTACTCGCTTTGATCAATGTGTGATGTTTAATAAGGCAATATTTCATAAGCCATTACCCTGGACACGGCATGAATTGGAAAAGGGCAAGGAGTCAGCAAAGCTTCATTTAGAAAACAATTTAGCGGGCATGAAAACACTAGGTAGCTGATTTTCTAAAACTGAAGAATGCAAAATCTGGTGCAGCTGTGCATGGTAGCCAATCTGCTTCTAACTTCAGGTGGTTCAATTAACCTTTGACAAAACAAAACCTGGAAGCTGCAAAACTAGACTTTGCACCCTCCAATATTAGTAAATCAGCCCAACTGTGTGGTTGACATTATCCTAGCATAATTTGGGAATTTTTTGTGAAACAAATATGCCGCTGGTGTTATTATACATGTAATATAATATAATACGTATAAATATAATAGATCTTGTTTATGTCTTGAGAACTGTTTTTGGGGTAGGATGTACACTTATTACTATTATTGCCTAGAGGCATTTGTAGGAGGGCAAATCATCGTTGACCTGACCGAGCTGGACATTTGGTTAAGCTTCTAGCAGTCTCATTCCCAGCTGGAATTCTGCTAGCAATAACAAAGATAGGTTCTGTGCATCAAGACTGTTTAAAGGATTTTTGGACTGCAAGGATGTTATTTTTAAGGTATTTAACTAATTATTATGTGCACATGGATTATTATCCTAACTGAAGACGAGGTAAAGATGTATCTTATAGGTTGTACTAAAAGCTGTTTTTCTTTCCCATTTCAGAAAGTTGGAAGTTTATGCAATATCCAAAGAGCCCCATCCTAACCACACACACAATCACCCACTCCCCCCTTGTTCCCTGTTGGCATGAGTCAAGCCTCGTACACACAGGACGACGATCGTACTTACGATCATCTCAAATCGTATGTTGGATAATGTAACTTGCATACTGACACAGAAAGAATGTTCAGGTGCATGTAATTAGCATCCGGCCGTTCCAGACTTCTGAGCATGCGTGTTTTGCACATACAACTTTGTTGTACCAACTGCTCTGTACACACGATACAACGGTCGTATGAGCACTTGTTGGTACGACCAAGTTTTCTAGTCTGCTCATACAACTCCCTTGTACGACCGTTGTATGTCGGCTGTTCTAATCGTGCATATGAACGATCGATTTCGCATACAATGGTCGTTAGCACGACCTGTTGTATACGATCGTTGTCCCGTGTGTACGAGGCTTCAGTAAACAGAGGATTGACATGCCTTTGGATTGTTCCGATTCTAGCTAGGGTTGTCACACGTAGCCCATCTCGTGTAGAGAAGTTTGCCTTTGTCAAAGAACTGGGGCTTGACAACCTTTGCAGCAGTTTAAGATGGTTTTCAAACATAGAAACACAGCAGCTGTGGAACATTATGGGGTATGATTATAAAGCAGTTAGAGCCGGTTCACACTGAGGCGATCCGACTTCATGCGCGACTTCAGTGCGACTTCAGCGCGACTTTGGGTAATTTATAGCGCGACTTACAACACGACTTCATGCCAGGCGACTTTGCTGTGGCCAATCAGAGAAGGGAGGGAGGGGGCTGCCCTAAAATAAATTCTATTCTTTTCACTGTGAAGTCGCTTCTTTTTAGATGGGGATCCGACTTGGAGGCGACTTCCATTGATTTCTATGGGCACAAGTTGGATAGAAGTCGCCTCAAAGTAGTACAAGAACCTTTTCAGAAGTCGGAGCGACTTCAGTACTGTACATTTAGACCCCTTCCATTCACTTCTATGGGATTTCACTTTGCAAGCGACTTGGGGCGACTTGGAGCGGCACAAGTCGCCTCCCAAGTCGCTGTAGTGTGAACCGGCTCTGAATCTGTCATTCACTAAATATTCACTGCAGGTAAATCCTCCAGGTACATGTGTTTTAAACTGCAGTGATTGATTCACCACCAGAGAATGTTTTGTGAAAGTTACATTCACTGCTTTTTAAACATGCCCTTATGTGTGGAAATAGGCATTCTTATCTATTGGTCTCTGCTTAAAATTGGATTTTGGGCAGACAGAGACACTGTTAATGTAGTTGTGTATTCCTTTGCAATATTTAAAGTTATCTAAACCAATTTTTTCTTCATTATAAATAAATTATGAAAGGATTTTCATAATTAGAAAAATTAGAATTAGAAAAATTAGAAGGGGTTTAATTATTTCTATCCAAAACAAAAAAGTTTTGCTTTTACGCATTTAAATGTATTTGGCCTCGCATCAAACCTGAATCCATCTTGATATTAACCTCTTTCATTCCTTGTACAAAAGAACTCATGCTGGGAGACATAGTGGCAGTACTAAGAACCAACTAGACCAGTGGTTCTCAACTACGGTCCTCAGGACCCACCAACAGGCCAGATTTTTAGTATTACCTTGGGGAGATGCAGACTAGAATGCTGCAATCACTGAGCAGCAAATGATATCACCTGTGATGTATTTCAGTTATCTTGCAAACCTGGCCTGTAAAGCCTCGTACACACGGGACGACGATCGTACGTACGATCGTAGCAAATCGTATGTTGCCTGTTGTATGCAGCATACTGACTGCACTACACGATCATACGACCACAGAAGAACGTTCAGGTGCATGTAATTAGCATCCGGCCGTTCCTGACTCCGGAGCATGCGTGTTTTGCACAATACAACTTATTGGACCAACTGCTCTGTACACACGATACAACGGTCGTATGAGCGCTTGTTGGTACGACCACGTTTTCTAGTCTGCTCATACAACTCCCTTGTACGACCGTCGTATGTTGGACTGTTCTAATCGTGCATACGAATGATCGATATCGCATACAACGTTCGTTAGTACGACCTGTTGTATGCGATCGTCATCCCGTGTGTACGAGGCTTTAGTGGGTCCTGAGGACAGGAGTTGAGAACCACTGAACTAGACTCTATTGAATGCAAATGTGCTCTATGGAAACACATGGACAGAAGCGGAGAGAAGAGAATAGATTACTTAGATGACTTACAGTGCCTTGAAAAAGTATTCATACCCCTTGAAATTTTCCACATTTTGTCATGTTACAACCAAACATGTGAATGTATTTTATTGGGTTTATGTGATAGACCAACACAAAGTGTGTTCACAAACATAATTGTCAAGTGGAAGGAAAATGATAAATGGTTTTCAACATTGTTTACAAATAAATATCTGAAAAGTGTGGCGTGCATTTGTATTCATCCCCCTTTACTCTGATACCCCTAACTAATATCTAGTGGAACCAATTGCCTTCAGAAGTCACCTAATTAGTAAATAGAGTCCACCTGTGTGTAATTTAATCTCAGTATAAATACAGCTGTTCTGTGAAGCCCTCAGAGGTTTGTCAGAGAATCAGCGATGTCACATTTTGAATTACAATTGCGCAGTCGTGCGACGTTGTACCCAAACAAAAATTTTTATCATTTTTTCCCACAAATAGAGCTTTCATTTGGTGGTATTTGATCACCTCTGCATCATTTCTGATCACCGTTATAAACAAACAAAGAGTGACGATTTTGAAAAAAGAACAACATTTTTTACTTTTAGCTATAATACATATCCAAAAGAAAAAGTATTAAAAAAAAAAAAATTATTCATCGGTTTTGGCCAATATATATTCTTCTACATATTTTTGGTAAAAAAAATCGCAATCGGCGTATATTGATTGGTTTGCGCAAAAGTTATTGCGTCTGCAAACTATGGGAATTGATTTATGCCTTTTTTATTTATTTATTTATTTTTACTAGTAATGGCCACAATCTGTGGTTTTTATTGGGACTGCGATATTGCAGCAGACATGTCGGATATTTTTGACACTTTTTTGGGACCAATGACATTTATACAGCAATCAGAAATTGAAATGTCCACTGATTACTGCATAAATGTCGTTGGCAGAAAAGGGGTTAATACTAAGTGGGTAGTGAAGGGGTTAACTGTGTTCCCTGTATGTGTTCTAACTGTGAAAAAAAAAAAAATTATGA
>BLSH010311025.1:2207137-2221086 GCA_018402905.1 Glandirana rugosa
TGAGCATGCATGGCTGGATGGGTGAGCACGGCTGGGTGGATGAGCATGCATGGCTGGATGGATGGATGGGTGAGCATGGATGGATGGATGGATGGATGGGTGGGTGGGTGAGGATGGATTGAGTGAGGATGGGTGGGGGGTGGATGGCTGGGTGGGTGGTGGGTGGCTGATGATGGCTGGGTGGGTGGTGGGTGGCTGATGGTGGCTGGGGGGTGGTGGGTGGGTGGTAAATAGATGGTGGGGGGGAGTATTTTGTGACCTGGCAGCGCTGTGGGCATTACACATCGCCCACAGCGCTGCAGCACCACCTCTCTCCCCCCTCTCTCCTCTCACACTGCACCGATCGGTGCGGAGAGGAGAGAGAAGCCGACGCTTCCGTCGGCTTGTTTACATGTGATCGCGCCATCATTTGACGGCGCGATCACGTGGTGAAAGGCCGCGCACAGCGGCCATTCACCATGATCCGTGATCAGTCGGGTCCCCCAGACCCGACGGTCACAGATGTTCTCGTGTGCGCGCCTCAGGGGGCGCGCGGGAAGCGCGATTCTGGGAGGACGTCAATAGACGTCCTCCCAGAATTAAGCAACCGCCCTGTAGACGTCAATTGTCTATGGGGCGGTTGTTAAGTGGTTAAAGTGAAAAAAAAATTAAAAATTCCTTTAAATATTGTGCCTGGGGGGTGTCCTTAGTCTGTGTGTAAAAGGGCGCATCTCTGTGAGGTGTAGAACACAGCCAGAGCAAAATGACATTTCCTTAGGAAAAATTGTCACTTAAAATCGTGGCTGTAATGTATTGCCAGTTCCCGGCAATATACAAAAAAACGCTGGAAAAAAGTGCGTGCGGCCGACCCCCCCAGTCCAAACCAGGCTCTTCGGGTCTGGTTTGGATATTAACCAGTTCCTTACCGAGTCATGTTAAAATGACGTCGGCAGGAACTGCTCGTCGATCCAGGCCGACGTCATATGACGTCGGCCGCTTCTCGCCGCTACTGCAGAGCGCCGATCACGGATGGGTCGTGTGTCCCCCCCGATCGGGGTAAAGAGCAAATAAAATTGGCTCTTTACCACGTGACCGACTGTGTCCAATCACAGCCGGTCACTACCGATCTCCACGTGCACGCCGCTCGTGCGCACCCCCGGGGGCGCGCATCGCGGTGATCGGGGCTGAGGCTTGTCCCTCAGACAAAGCCCAGCTCTGATCGGTGTAAAGAGCCAATAGAATTGGCTCTGTACCACGTGAACGGCTGTGTCAATCACAGCCGGCCACATCATGTAAACAAACCGATCGTGTGTGACAGGGAGATTGCGGTAACAGCTTGTTTCCACCTACTGTACACCAGGCAAACTGATCACCCCCCAAATAAAGAGGACCTGTCACCACCCCATCAAAGTACCTGTCACAGCCCATCAGAGTATCTGTCACCTGCCCATCTGAGTACTCGAGTACCTGTCACCTGCCCATCTGAGTACCCGAGTACCTGTCACCATCCCATCAGAGTACCCAAGTACCTGTCACCAACCCATCAGAGTACCCGAGTACCTGTCACCAACCCATCAAAGTACCCGAGTACCTGTCACCTGCCCATCAAAGTACCCGAGTACCTGTCACCAGACCATCAGAGTACCCGAGTACCTGTCACCATCCCATCAGAGTACCCGAGTACCTATCACCAGACCATCAGAGTACCCGAGTACCTGTCACCAGACCATCAGAGTACCCGAGTACCTGTCACCAGCCCATCAGAGTACCCGAGTACCTGTCACCTGCCCATCAGAGTACCCGAGTACCTGTCACCTGCCCATCAGAGTACCTGTCACCAGCCCATCAGCGTACCAGAGTACCTGTCACCAGCCCATCTGAGTACCCAAGTACATGTAAGTAGCCCATCAGAGTACCCAAGTACTTGTCACCTGCACATAAGAGAACCTGAGTACCTGTCACCAGCCCAGCAAAGTACCCGAGTACCTGCCACCTGCCCATCAGAGTACCCGAGTACCTGTTACCAGACCATCAGCGTACCCGAGTACCTGTCACCAGACCATCAGCGTACCCGAGTACCTGTCACCAGCCCATCAGATTACCTAAGTACCTGTCACCCTCCCATCAGAGTAACCAAGTACCTGTCACCAACCCATCAGAGTACCCGAGTACCTGTCACCAACCCATCAAAGTACCTGAGTACCTCTCACCTGCCCATCAAAGTACCTGAGTACCTGTCACCAGACCATCAGAGTACCCGAGTACCTATCACCAGACCATCAGAGTACCTGAGTACCTGTCACCATCCCATCAGAGTACCCGAGTACCTGTCACCAGACCATCAGAGTACCCGAGTACCTGTCACCAGACCATCAGGGTACCCGAGTACCTGTCACCTGCCCATCAGAGTACCCGAGTACCTGTCACTAGCCCATCAGAGTACCCGAGTACCTGTCACCTGCCCATCAGAGTACCGAAGTACCTGTCACCTGCCCATCAGAGTACCTGTCACCTGCCCATCAGAGTACCAGAGTACCTGTCACCAGCCCATCAGCGTACCAGAGTACCTGTCACCAGCCCATCTGAGTACCCAAGTACAAGTAACTAGCCCATCAGAGTACCCGAGTACCTGTCACCTGCACATAAGAGAACCTGAGTACCTGTCACCAGCCCAGCAAAGTACCCGAGTACCTGTCACCTGCCCATTAGAGTACCCCAGTACCTGTTACCAGACCATCAGTGTACCCGAGTACCTGTCACCAGACCATCAGCGTACCAGAGTACCTGTCACCTGCCCATCTGAGTACCAAAGTACCTGTTACCAGCCCATCAGCATAACCGAGTACCTGTCACCAGCCCATCAGAGTACCCGAGTACCTGTCACCTGCCCATCAGAGTACCCGAGTACCTGTCACCTGCCCAGAAGAGTACCCGAGTACCTGTCACCTGCCCATCAGAGTCCCTGAGTACCTGTCACCAGCCCATCAGCATACCAGAGTACCTGTCACCAGCCCATCTGAGTACCCAAGTACATATAACTAGCCCATCAGAGTACCCGAGTACCTGTCATCTGCACATAACAGAACCTGAGTACCTGTCACCAGCCCAGCAAAGTACCTGAGTACCTGTCGCCTGCCCATTAGAGTACCTGAGTACCTGTTACCAGACCGTCAGCGTACCCGAGTACCTGTCAGCAGACCATCAGCATACCAGAGTACCTGTCACCTGCCCATCTGAGTACCCAAGTACCTGTCACCAGCCCATCAGCGTACCCGAGTACCTGTCACCTGCCCACCTGAGTACCCGAGTACCTGTCACCAGCCCATCAGTACCCTAGTACCTGTCACCTGCCCTTCAGATTACCCGATTACCTGTCAACAACCCATCTGAGTAACCAAGTACCTATCTGCAGCCCATCAGAGTACCCAAGTACCTTTTACCAGTCCATCAGATTACCCGAGTACCTGTCTCCAGCCCATCAAAGTACCCAAGTACCTATCTGCAGCCCATCAGAATACCTGAGTACCTATCTGCAGCCCATTAGAGTTCCCGAGTACCTATCTGCAGCCCATGCCTCGTAGAATATACCTTGGGTGTTTGCTTTCCAAAATGGGGTCATTTTGTGGGTAATTCCACTGTCCTGGTGCTCCGGGGCCTTCAAAAGTGTGATGGGTATGAATAAAATTTTATGTGTAATTTATGCTCCTAGAACGCCTGACGGTGCTCCCTGCATGTTCGGCCTCTGTATGTGGCCAGGGTGTGAAAAAGCCTCACACATGTGGTATCACCATACTCGGGACGAGTAGCAGAATATATTATGGGGGGTAATTTTTGCTATATACATGCTATATGTTAGAAATAGCTTATAAATTGACCACTTTGTGTAAAAATAAAAGAGTTTTCATTTTCTTTCCACGTTTTCGAAGACTTGTGAAAAAAAATGAACCATTCAAAAGACTCATAATGCCTCATAGAATATACATTGGGGTGTTTGCTTTCCAAAATGGGGTCATTTTGTGGGTAATTCCATTGTCCTGGTGCGCCAGGGCCTTCAAAAATTGTAATAGATCGTTAGGAAATTAGATGTGAAAATTCTGCTCCTAGAATGCATGACAGTGCTCCCTGCATGTTGGACCTCTCTATGTGGCCAGGCTGTGAAAAAGTCTCACACATGTGGTATCGGCATACTCGAGAAGAGTAGCAGAATGTATTTTGGGGTGTAATTGGAAGTATGCATATGCTGTGTGTGAGAAATAACTTGTTGTTATGACAATTTTGTGCAAAAAAAAAAATAATAATATTTTCTTAATTTTCCCAAGAATTGTGGGAAAAAAGTACAACTTCAAAAAACTCGCCATGCCTCTTACTAAATACCTTGGAATGTCTACTTTTCAAAATGGGGTCATTTGGGGGATATTTGTACTTTCCTGACATTTCAGGGCCTCAAGAAATGAGGTAGGCCATCAGTACATCAGGTGTGATCAATTTTCAATGATTGGCACCATAGCTTGTAGACTCTATAACTTTCACACAGACCAAATAATATACACCTATTTGGGTTATTTTTTACCAAAGATAGGTAGCAGTATAGGTTTTGGCCCAAATTTATGAACAAAAATTACTTATTTGCAACATTTTATCACAGAAACTAAAAAAAAGTGTTTTTTTTTTCCAAATTTTCGCACTTTTTTCACTTATGTCGCAAAAAATAAAAAACCAAGAGGTTCTTAAATACCACCAAAAGAAAGCTCTATTTGTGTGAAAAAATTGATAAAAATTTTGTTTGTTGAGTAATTGTCATTCAAAATGTGAGAGCGCTGAAAGCTGAAAATTGGTCTGGGCAGGAAGGGGGTATAAACGTCTTGTATTGAAGAGGTTAAGGGGAACCCAACGCCAAATTTAAAAAAAAAATTTGACATGGGGGTCCCCCTAAAATCCAAACCAGACCCTTATCCGAGCATGCAGCCCTGGCCGGTTAGGATGGCTGGGCGAGCGAGCGCCCCCCCTCCTGAACCTTACCAGGCTACATGCCCTCAACATGGGGAGTATGGGTGCTTTGGGGGAGGGGGGCTCTGCCCCCCCCACCTCAAAGCACCTTGCCCCCATGCTGATGGGGACAAGAGCCTCTTCCACACAAGCCTGGCCGGTGCTTGTGGGGGTCTTCGGGCGGGGGGGCTTATCGGAATCTGGAAGCCCCCTTTAATAAGATTCTGATAAGCCCCCCTGCCTGCAGACCCCCACAACCACCAGCCAGGGTTGTGGGGATGAGGCCCTTCTCCCCAAAGAGAGCTCTATTTGTGGGGGGAAAAGTACGCAAATTTTGCTTGGATAGAACGTTGCACGACCGCGCAATTGTCAGTTAAAGCGACGCAGTACCGAATCGCAAGAAGTGCTCTGCTCCTAACATGGGAAATCCTTCCGGGGCTGAAGTGGTTAAAGAGATTTCCCTTCACTTCCTGTCCCATAACTAAACAGGAAGTGAAAGGAAATCTCTACAAATTAAGGGAATTCTTTGGGGACCCCCAGGTCACCAGAACTAGTGTCCCCATTGGAAGATTTCCTCTCTATTACTTTTCTGGGGACAGCCCAAAATTTAGGATTTTCTTTTACTTTCACTTTCAATGATAATGGTAAACAGGACAAATAGAGAAGGTGAATCTCCTTAATGGGGACACAGCAATAAAAACTGGCAGGTGTTCTAATCCCTCCCCACTGTAGCCAAAACTAAAAAAAAAATTGCCTTTAGTTATACTTTAAGCCTAACACACACAGGCTGAATGCCGGGCAACAACGACTGGTTCAATAAAAACCAGCCGGCCCCTGTGTATGGCAGCCAGTCCAGCAGAAGCCAGCTGTTTGACCGGCTTCTGTCAGACGAGCATGCTGGACAACCAGCAGCTAGCCGTCTCCTGATAAGCACTGATCGGAGTGTTGTGGAGGGGGGGGGGGGCTGGGGGGGTGCTCAGAGGGGGAGATCACTGTAGTAGGGTTGCCACCTGTCCAGGATTCACCGGGACCGTTCCGGTTTGGAATCATGTGTCTGGGTTTCAGACCACCTGAAACCCGGACCCATTATTCAGCCTGGACTATGGCTTTCCAGAAGGGTTGCTGGCTGCAGTTGTCTAAGCCAAGAGTGTCTGTTAGACTCTCTTTCACACTGCCGAGCACTAACAGCCCCCCCCCCCCCCCCCCCCACACACACATAAACATACACAAAGACGGGAGAGGAGAGAGGGCTTGATCTGCTCCTCTTCCTCCTGCACCTACCCCTCTGTGTCTGCCCACACTCGAATCCCCATCACTGTGCCTTTAGAAAAGGAAAGTGGGGGCCAGAAATTTGAAGTCCAGCAGCCTCAGATACATCTAGATGAGAGGTGCTGACTGCCAAGGGTTGAGTGAGTTCGCCATCCATCCCTGTCTGTGACTGAAGTCTACCCCTTCTCTCTCCTGCCTCTGAATGAGTACACTAAGGGAAATCAGGGTTTTCAGAGCACACCTTACATCAGAGTTCCCCTTTACACCAGAGGCCACAGTTCCCCCTTTACATCAGAGTCCTCTCTGTACATCAGAGTTCTCAGTGTTCCCCCTTAAATCAGGGTTCCTAGAGCATCCCTAATGTTAGAGGCCCCAGAGTTCTCCCTTACATCAGAGTCTACAGAGTCCCAACTTACAGTGTAAGGGATCTCTGTGAGTTCAGATATAAAAGGGGAACTCTGTGAGTTCAGATGTAAAAGGGGAACTGCGAGTTCAGGTGTAAAGGGGGGACTCTGTGGACTCTGATGTAAAGGGGGACTCTTGTTATTTACTTCATATGATTATAAATGTTATTTAATTGCAAAATATATGTATAATTTATACTATAAATTTGTGGTTTGCACAAAGATGAAATATAAGGGAGAAGAAAAAGGATTTGGATCTCTGTCCATCCAGTTCCCTCGTCTTGTGACTGAATGATGAAAGAGTAGCAGCAGACTGATGAGCTAATTTCTCTATCTCTCTCTACTGTCTGCTCCTATCAGCATGTCCCTTGTTAGCACATGAGCACTGCACCTCAGCTGATTGGCTCTGTGCTTCTTCGGCTCCAGTATGAGCTCTGTTGTATGGTGGACTGCAATAGGCTAAGACAAAGTGACATCTGGGTAGTTGCTTTTGAAAGTACAGTTCATGTTTTTTTTGTTTGAGTGAACACATAATTAATTAATTGGTGTTTTTATGTGCCTGGGGTCTTTCTTTAAACGATAAAGCCTTATTTTGTCCTAACAAACCTGGCATATGTGATAGTAAACCTGACACAAAAAAGCTAAAAGCAACCACCAAGAGGTGATTTTGCACACTTTTTAAAAAAAGATTTACTTAAAGTGGTTGTAAAGCTTAAAGTGTTACTAAACCAAGGGCACTGCATTCACTATATCTGGTCTCTCACAGTACACAGAACATGGAAATACAACTATTTTAGTAAATATAAACTGCTAAATACTTTTTCTCATCAGCAGTATATAGCAGTCTTGTGACTTCTCTTAGTTCCTAGTAAAGCTTGTAGGAGGAGTTTTCATACTGCACTGAGATGTCCTATCAGAATCCAGGACCCTTGACTCTCTGTCTGGACAGTGCTGATTGGCCCTGTGCTGATCACATACACTCTCCCAAGAAAAAAAAACCTCTCCAGCAATACACACCAAACTGAGCATGTGCAGTCTGACTCTAAAGGCTCGGTATTATCCGGACCTGTTCTGGAGTCAGTGGAAGAAGATCTGTGCTTACAAATTGATACAGCCTTTTTACACAATGCAGAGGATAACTACAGTGAGTATAACAAGCATGCTTTACTGCATTTACAGACTGATTTTACTGTTGTGGGTTTAGTAACACTTTAAACATTTTTTAACTCAATATACTCCCTGCATTAAGGTAAAAAATGTTTCAGGGTGAGTATCACCCCTCATTCCCACTTATACTTACCCAAGCCTGATTTTGATCCAGCACTGTACACATCTGTAGCAGCTCTCTCCTCTTCTCCCCACTCTCACCACTCTCTACTGCTGTCAATTAAATTGTGAGACAAGGGAGACAGGGGGCGGGGCTGAGCCTCACTGTTTGTGTCTATAGACACAGGCAGCGCAGCTCAGGATTGAGCCTGCAGGTGTGCCACAATAGGAAGTGGCTTCCTATGTTGGCACAACAAGAAGAGGAGGAGCCAGTAGCAGGGGACCTGAGAAAAGAAAGATCAGGGCTGCTCTTTGCAATACAGTTTCACAGAGCAAGTAAGTATATCATGTTTGTTATTTTAAAAAAAAATCTGACTTTACAAACACTTTAAGTGCAGAAGCCCTCAAACCTGGGGCTCTTAGTGTGAAATAACTACCAGTTCTGAAGTATGAGCTCTGGCATTCCTCCTTTGTGTCATGATTCTCTCTGTCAGACAGATGGGTTGCGAGGGTGGCTGCATATCAGAGCCCCACCTTCAGAAATATAATAGTCTAATAGCATATTGATTGCCCAATGTTCAGAAATATAAAAAAAGGTATGTTGTAAATGTAGACATATATTGCCATATGATTATAAATAACCTGTACTATGGAAACGTTGCACAAAAAAAGCAAGCAGAAGACAAATGACTAGAAGTTAGCATTGCCTGTAGGTGCCCTGTAGCTGGTCCTTTCTCCATTACCGACTTACCATATCTTGTCTCTTTGTGGAAGCTGCCATATTTGTAGAGCTGCAAGGCTTTGCTCTTTCATGCCCCCCTCTGATGACTAAAGAGAGAAGCAATAAAAGAAGCTCAGAAAACACAGATCCACAGAATGAATGAAGCAGAAGCAAGGGGATCGTTCTACTGCAGGTCCTCATATACAGCTTCCTCTCCAGCAAGGAGAACAGTGAGCAGCACAATAGTGGCATCACCCCCAAATATGCTGAGATTAAAAATCAGATATGAGGCTGCACAAATGGAGGTCCTAGGCGCACTCATATGTCAGGAAGTGCATTGCTATTTATCATGTGGAATACAAGATTAAAGATACTACTTAGGCACAATTAACAATTATATATTGTTTCTATAAGATGGCAAATCCTCACTTTTTCAGTTCAGTTGTACGTTAACTCTTTTCTTATGATTTATCCGTATATTTATATTTCTACCTGTCACATTTAATTGGTCTACCTAATGCTGTGTTCACACTTAAGCGAATTGGGAATTGGATGCGGATTTCCCCACATCCAATTCGTATGACAGGAGAGTGTGATTGGCTCTCAATGGAGACGGTTCACACATCTCCAGGGCAGCCACGTTCCGGGTTTGGAAAGGGTCCTGTGTGCCTTTGGCTCTGAATCAGGTGCAAATTCAGGCAGAAATTTGGACCTGATTGGCACCTGAATCGGAAAACAGGGGCACACCAGACCCCCTGCTCTGAGCCGCAGCCACAGAATGTCTAAACCCAGCCTAAAAGTGCCCATAAAACAGCCATTCTCAATCAGGGTTCCATCAGAGTAGTGGATTTCTAGGGGTTCCTTTAGCTGTGGCTGATTGACCTACCATCTATTGATGGGGCCTGCATAGTTTCAGGACCAATGCCACTAGGCCAAGCCATCGCTATTACACCAGGAATATTCTTAGCTGTCTGTAAGGCTGGATTTTTTTGCACTGACCACCGCTGTAAGGAGCATTCTTCCCAGTGACGTCCAATGAAACGGCACACTCTTGTAACTTAAACATTTCGATGTGAGAGGCATTCTTCCTCTGACCACAATGTCTGTGGTTATGTAAGAAGAAGTAAAACTATAAAAATGTAAAATGTATATAGAAGTATGAGATATTAAACCCTTTATATACAGGCAGCATCCCACAAATAATACTAGGTAGGCATATGTGATCCAGCAACAGGTACATAGGAAGGCCATAGTAAATGGTACCACCGATCTGCTCTTTCTCTGAGTGCACAAAATGTTCAGTGTATAAAGCAAAATGAAACAAAGAAACAACATTTGTTTTGCTATTTGTTTAATCAGATTCTCATAATCGTATTAAGGATTAGGTCTTGTTCACATATGAACTACTAATTGTGCTTTTCATGCGTTATTTAACACAGCCAAGAGGCTTTAAAAATAGCACTAATTACGTTCTATGGTTTGGCTGGCCCAGCTGTTCTAAGTGTTATCACTGCTATGCTAAAGGTTTTAGAAAGAAAGATGCTCCAACATGTGAATGTTAACAGACATTTCTTTGGTTGGTTTGACCAAAAGACAGCTGCTTGTATGAATACATAGGAATATTACACTCAGGGTCAGCTTTTAGAGTGTGTGACCTGTGTGTTGGTACAGGGTGCATCACCCATGCAGGGAGGGAGGGACGCTTGGCCCAGCAGACACCCGCCCAGTACATTCCCACTATTCTTGGGTCCCCGCAGAGCCATGGGTTGTGTTGCCCACTGCTCTGTGGAAATATCCACATAATGAAGATGTGCCTAATGCAGAGTGGTGTAGAATGGAGGGTGTCTCTAAGGCTCATTCTTGGCTTTGACATGTCACATGACACAAAGTCAAGGGAAAATCTTAGTGGTCTTCTCAGGTGATGTTTTTTGTGCCTAAGGTCTGTTAAGATTTTTTTGCTTTGAGTGAGGGGGATATTTACTGGATGAAGGGGGTAGATTTTTACTGGGTGGGGGGTAAGACTTTTGCTGTGATTTGGGGGTATTTTTGCAAGTTGTGAGAATTTTGCTGGGGTGTGGCTAAATTGGTGCTAATGGGATTGCCCATATATTGTCACCAGGGTCCATTTGTATCTTGCCTATTGTCACAATTGCCCATTTGTTGTCCAGAATTGTCACAAATGCCTGCTTCCTACCTGAATATTATCATGATTGCTCATTTGATACCTTTGTATACAAAGGCTGCCTGTTAGTTGCCAGTGCATTACAATGATCGCTCTTTGGTTGCCAATGCATTGTAACAATTGACTTTTTGTTACCTAAGTATTGTATATGATTTGCCATTTGTATTTGTATATTGCCATTGTTTGCCTACAAATTAAAGTATAATTAAAGGCAAAACTTTTTTTTTTGTTTTGGATATAGTGGAGATGGATTAGAACACCTATTAGGTTTCTCTTGCTGTCTGTGCCCTGTTAGGGTGATTCAACCTTTCTATTTGTCCGGTTTCATATTATCAATAAAAGTGAAAGTATAAGAAAATCCCACATTTTAGGTTGTCCCCAGAAAAGTGATAGTGGGGAAATCTTCCAATGGGGTCACTAGTTCTATTAACCTGGAGCGGTAACAAGGGATTCCCTTAATGTGCAGGGATTCTTTCTCATTTCCTGATTTGGCTATGGGACAGAAAGTGAAGGTAAATATCCCTGATGGGACACAGATGGCAAAAAACATGTTTTGGCAATAGTTCCACTTTAAGTCACCACTGTTTAGAGGACCATTTAATAACTGTGCGTGTATTCCCATATTTTGCCTTGTAAAGGCTGTGCCCCCCCCCCCCCTGCCAGCTGAGAGCCTTGCCGTGGGGCCGAGCACCCCCCTTCGCTTCGGCTTCTTCCCACTCCCTCTTGGCAGCAGTAGCTTGAATCCAATCAGTGGCACGTGATGATGCAACCGATGAGGACTCTGTGACATGTAGTCCTCAAGCAAGGTCCCACAATGCAAGCGAATATAGAGGCTGATTTCACTGTGGACTTCGATATTCAAGATTCCCTGCTCTAAAAATGAGGAGAGATCAATCTTTTCCTGGGCAATTCTAGGGAGAGATCTGGGCAGAGTGCAGTGAAACCAGAGTGTGCAGACCTGCTGCTGTGTGTGCCTACACTGGGAGAGAGTTTGGTGGGGACTGTGGAGCTGTGTGCTGTGTCCATAGAAGCTGAGGACTGAGCAACTGAGAGCCTCATGTGCTGCATATTGTGGGGCACAGAACTTCTGCTCCTACCTGTCTGTGCTAACTTTCAGAGTAACTGATCTTAAGAGAGCTAGTGAAAGTGCAATGCTGGGACTGAGCCTTGTAAGGGCCTGATCTTGAGGAGTGAGCCTTCTGAGACAACAGGCTATTGGGCATACTGGGCCGGATCCATTGCGTACAGGAGTGGTGAAAGGAACAATTGAGCATAAATCGTTTGTTAACCCCAAAAAAATTATCCTGCTTCTTTAGAGCATGCTATACAGCACAGTACTTGTGCTGTGTGATTTGGACCCCCGTAACACCTGTAATACCTGGTTGATCCTGCCAGTTTCTGCCCTGCCTTATGTAAACTGACCACGATGTATCATGGCTGCTGAGCCCTGACATCATGGTCAGTTTACGTGCCTCCATCATCCGCAGCCTGCTCTCTGCAGCTCTCCTCTCTGCTCGTGTGCCCTCCTCCCTCCTCCCCTCTCTGCCTGTCAGCTCTGTGTGTAAGCCGCCCCTCCCTGCCCCTTCTATCACCGTTCCAAGAAGCTCCCACATTACTGCTCCCACTCACTGCCAGCCCCTCTGCTAGGATTACATGATGTACTATATGCCATTTTCTAAAATTCTTCTTAAAATACTGGTTTTCTTATCACCAGTCAGCGGTCATGTGACTGCCCGGCGCTGTCTTCCTCCAATATTAGTATTACAGATTAAGGTCACGTGACCGTCCGGCAGACATCAGAGGGAGAGCTCAGCCACTCCCTCTGTAATACATACATCGGAGGAAGACAGTGCCGGATGTTTACAGGACCGCTGATTGGGGATAAGAAAAATGGTATTTATAAGAAGAATTTTAGAAATGGCATATAGTATATACATCATGTAATCCTAGCAGAGGGGCTGGCAGTGGCTGTGTGCACTGCCTTAACAATCCCTTTAACCCCTTACTGCCCACAGTTAATGCCAGAGGAGACTGTCCTTAGTTAGCAAACCAACAGTCATCCACTGCTTACAGTTTAAAGAGACAGTAAAATTATACACCTCTTCCCTGGGTCGGCTGAAAGCCACCCACGGTTTTCAATATCATTTCTACGCTGACAATACCCAAATCTACCTCTCCACCCCCCAACTCACCCCATCAGTCTCCTCACGTATCAATAGCTTATTAAAAGACATATCTGCCTGGATGTCACACCACTTTCTTAAGCTCAACTTGTCCAAAACTGAACTCATAATATTTCCTCCCCCACGTTCCATTTCCCCCGACTTCTCTGTCAAAAGCAATGGCACAACCATCCACCCATCCCCACATGTCAGGGTGCTTGGTGTTATCCTGGACTCTGAACTCACCTTTTGGCCCCACATCCAATCACTTTCTAAGGCTTGCCGTCTCAATCTTCGCAACATCTCTAAAATACGTCCTTTCCTAACCAATGAAACCACAAAGCTCCTGATTCACTCCCTGGTCATCTCTCGTCTCGACTACTGCAACTCCCTCCTCACTGGCCTACCGTTAAATAGACTATCCCCTCTGCAGTCCATCATGAATGCCGCTGCCAGACTCATCCACCTTACAAACCATTCAACGTCTGCCACCCCCCTCTGCCAATCCCTCCATTGGCTGCCACTCGCCCAACAAATTAAATTCAAAATACTAACAATCATCTGCAAAGCCATCCACAACTCTGCTACCAGCTACATCACCAACCTAGTCTCAAAATACCAACCTAACCGTCCTCTTCGCTCCTCCCAAGACCTGCTCTCCAGCTCCCTCATCACCTTCTCTCATACTCGCCTCCAAGACTTCTCCCGAGCCTCTCTGTCACGTACCTGGTGGTAGAGTCTGGCTTATGCGGGGGGCAACCTCTCTTGCGGCCCTGGTTCGAGAACCCCTGATAGTGGGAACAGGGAGCTCAGGAGCACAGTCAGACCGTCGCCGTAAGTACTACCTGACGTCTCCCCTATCAGATAAATTGCCATCCGGTCACTCCTCCCTCAACGTCATCAGCTCTGCTCTCTACTGGTCCCTCACTTAGTCCTCGAAACACCAAAGTAACCAATCCTTTCCTGCATAAAATCTCTAC
>BLSH010311025.1:2221096-2231492 GCA_018402905.1 Glandirana rugosa
GGCAACTAGCGGGCGGTGCGGTACAGCGGGATCAGGCAAACGGATGGTCGGGTACAGGCTGGGTCGGCAACGTGCTGGCAGAGACGGTACAAGGGATCAGACAAGCGGAGAGTCGTAGGCAAGCCGGGGTCAGGTGCAGGCAGATAGCAACAAGTCCAAAGGGATAGCCGGGGTCACAGGAACAGGAAGTCACTCAGAAATAGCTTGCCGGGGGCACAGATGCGGGAAACGCTGTAGAACGGACAGCACCGGGCACTGGGTCCTGCAAGTTTAAATAGGGCCGATTGGCGCCTGTTTCCGGCGCGTGCGCGCGCACGCGAACGCGCGCAGGCGCGCGCACCACCGCGGAAACCAAAGAAACAGCTGCATCTTCCTGACACTCTCCCATCCTCTGGAACTCCCTACCCCAATCGGTCAGAATGTCCCCAAATCTATCCACCTTCAAGCGATCCCTGAAAACTTTTCTCTTTAGGGAAGCCTATCCAGCCACCACCACCTAACAACTATACTCCTTATTTTCTCAATCAGCTCATCCCCCGCAGTTTACTGCCCTTTCGTATCATTCAACCCTCCCTCTTAGATTGTAAGCTCTAACGAGAAGCGCCCTCTGATTCCTCCTGTATTGAATTGTATTGCAATTGTACTGTCTGCCCTAATATTGTAAAGCGCTGCGCAAACTGTCGGCGCTATATAAATCCTGTATAATAATAATAATTATTATTATTATACAGGATTTATATAGCGTCGACAGTTTGCGCAGCGCTTTACAATATTAGGGCAGACAGTACAATTACAATACAATTCAATACAGGAGGAATCAGAGGGCCCTGCTCGTTAGAGCTTACAATCTAGGAATGTGCACCACTGTACAGACGAGCCCCAACGTTAGCCAGCTTAAATGTGCCAGTTAAGGCACCAGGTATGTTACAGCCATTCCCAGGAGTGCCCCTCTCAGAAACACATACACCCACCCACTATTCGAACTGTATGCATAGGGTGCGCACAAGGACCCTTTTAACCTTTTAGGGTTAATGCCCTTACTCTTAAACCTGTTTGCATTCGTTAAAATTTAGTTTAGCGTTACTACAGTTCAGGTCATTGTCATCTAATAGGTCAGTGTTTGCCTTATCTAATACAGTATCTTTACTTGTGTTCAGTTCCCTGTCTAATGGTTTATGCATTGTGTTTGACTTGCCTTACCACAATATACTTGCTTTATCAAACATCCAGCAGTCGATGGACTATTTTCTGTGTACTGTTATAGGACAATAATATACTAACACTTAGGTTACACAGGTGTGAGCGGCCTCCAATCTATAACCAGGTGTGTCAGTGGGGACCAAGTGGTTTAAGGAGTCGTGGCAGAACAGAGGAACAATCAAACCAAGCGGCTCCTCTGGGGGTAGTGCTATACTGTTATTATTATATATACGAAAGTCAGATTTAAAAAAAAATTTCTTTTCTGCCCATTATTATTATTCATTTAATTGTATGATTATTACTGAAAATATGTTGACTTGT
This sequence comes from Glandirana rugosa, assembly GCA_018402905.1. NCBI lineage: Eukaryota > Metazoa > Chordata > Amphibia > Anura > Ranidae > Glandirana > Glandirana rugosa. Next base: position 2,222,618 of record BLSH010311025.1, read on the forward strand.
TTTTGACGTGTGCGTTTGACGAAAGGCATAGTAAGATCATTGCATTTACTATTGTCACATTGTAATAAGACATCACTATCTATAAGACTGGCGTGTGAATGTAAAGTATGTAAAGCACTGCATAAATTGAAGACATGTGCAATTTGTTTTGTTCCAAATTCATTTTTCAATGAAATTAAAAAATTGTGTTAATTCAGAAATATTTGAATTAACAAAAACCTGTTTAATGATTTTTTCCAAAATTTGAAATGCGAAAATGCGAAAATTCTAAAATCCAAAAATTCTAAATCCAAAATTCGGAAATTCGAAAATCCGATATTTTGAAACTCCAAAATACAAAAATTCAGAAATTTGAAAATCAGAAAATAAAAATGAAAATCCGAAATGATAACTAACTAAATTATAGGTATTACAAATGATCTGAAATAAGGAATGCCGCATCTAAATGAATAGAACATAATGAATTAATAATAAATAATAATAATAAAAACGTTTTATCATTATTATTATTGTTATTCATTATTATTAATTTGCTATGTTCCATTTGTTTAGATGCGGCATTTCTTATTTCTGATAATTCATAACTTCGGATAAATTCATATTCGTTATGTTCACTAACAGCCCAATTTTTTTTTTTTTAACATAAAGTTTATTCAATTTTCAAAAGAAAAAGTGAACATCAGGCAGACAGCAATGATACGTTGCGATCAAAAACAAAATTGGACATCGAATGAGACAATAGGGGTTGGTACAAACATTTTGCCTGGTGAACCATCATCCTTACCAACATAAGGTGGTAAATAAGTAAAAGAGGAGAGGCTAGTGCCTAGGTTCTCGGAGGTGTCTGAAGCTAGGAAGAGCAAGTACCGTATGGAGTAATGTTGAGTGTAGTCAAATATGACTATGGGTAGTTAATCTTGGCTTGGTCCTACAGGAGCACCCTCTTTTACAAAAGCGGGAAGGGGAGAGACTTCCGAACCCTACTCAAGAGATTTTTGTCTGGCTTTAACCCAGGGGTCCCATATTCTATCAAATTCCTTAGGACAGTTACAACCCAAGTATGTGAGTTTGTATAAAGGCAATGCTGCATTTACCAAGGATTTCCATAACTGTAAATTAGGTGGTTGTGCTTGATTCCACTGGAGGAGGATCGCCTTCCTAGCATAGAATGCTACATAAAAAACAATTTGTTTTTTGGTCTGGGGAATTTCTAAATTATCGCAGATGCCTAGTAGTAGAGGAATTGGGCTACAGGGTACCCTGATTTTCCCAATACGATTAATATCGTCCACCACTAACTGCCAAAAAGATTGCAGGTGAGGGCACGACCAAACAACGTGGAAAAAATCCGCATTATCAGATTTACATCTAGGGCAGGTTGACGTTCTGTTAGGATATATACTCGCCAGGCAAGCAGGTGAATAATATACCCTATGAAGGAATTTGAGTTGGATCAATCTATCCTGCGCTGAGACCATCAGGGGAAGGTATTGCTGCACCCCCTCCTCCCATTCGTCATCCCCCAGTGCAGGTATGTCCGCCTGCCATTTGGAGAACAGCTGAGAAACCTTGGAGGTGTCCAAGGTGGCAAGGATAGTGTATAGAGTGGATAACGTCTTGTCCCCAGCCGGGGATCTAAGCATCTTTTCTACCTCGGACATCTCCAATACCACAGGGAGGGCAAACTGGGCCCCGAAGGCATGTCTCAGCTGAAGTTATCGAAAGAACATACTATTTGAGACATTCCATCTCCTCTTAAGTTCATCAAAGCTAAGTAGCTCTCCCTGAGACAAAATTCCCCAAGCGCCTTGATCCCACATCTTGCCCAACTAACAGCCAAATTTGAAAGGAAATTCCAATACCTATAATGTAATAGTTGGTTATTATTAGTTAGTTAGTCATTATTTCGGTTTTTCGAATCTTCTGGTTTTTGTTCTTATTTTCGGATTTTCACATTTTCGAATTTCTGAATGTTCGAATCTCCAAAGTTTTGAATTTCTGAATTTTTCTGAAGTTACGAATTTATTCTAAATAATTAATTTTGATTATAACAAATGACCCGAAAAACTAAATTTAAAAAAATGAAACGAAAACTAACACATTTTTTGGCAGTGCACATGTCTAATACATTGTTGGCACTATATAATTACCTGTAATAATACAGCAGTAATGCCTGTGCCCCCCGACTTCATGGACCAGCAGCATTGCACTCTTCATAGATACACGGTAAAGGTTGTCCCTTTTGGTATCACAAACTCCCACCAAAATAAGGACTTGTGAACAATTTGAAGCAGATCGGGAAGTCTGACTTAACTTTACATGACCCCACTCACTACATGTCAGTCTTGAAGCCAGGCAACAAGCATTTTCAGAAGAAGGTCAGCAATGACAACCTGTATAGCTCTGCCAGGACAGGTTTCCTTTAAACGCATTTATGTTAAAAATGTAAAATCATTATATTAATTTCCACATTGCATATCAATTATTTCTAGCATACTACTATTAATCTGGGCTATCTTGAAGTTTGTAAACTAACTTTGTGAAGATCCCCACAGATTTACTTACATAAATTCTGTGAAACGTACAGTGAAGATCAGAGAAGACAGAGAAGATCAACCGCCACCCCCCTAGACTGACCTTAACTTAAGAGGCAGGGGAAGGAAGAACCGGGGCGTTGCTTCTCCTCCCGGCTGAACAGGAAGTGTGTCCTGAGACCCGATTGGCCAGGGAGACCTAAAACTCCCTGGCCAATTGGGTCTCAGGACCTGCTTCTTGATTGGCAGGGAGGAGAATCAGGAAGACAGTCGCAAATATTAATTCGCTATTGTCACACAACTGGGTGAGCCCACCCTTTTTAAAACCAATGAGAGACTCAAGCTCTAATCATTTGTTTAAAAAAAAAAAACCCTGTTGGAATCTATGAGTCCGGCAACCCGCATGTAGACTAGGGGCTGGGCGCATGGATTAGGAGGCGGCGCCCCTGCGCCCCATATGGATGGGCCGACACTAGACACGTAGTCACTATGCCCTTTGAGTAGGTATTGCTATGTCACACATTTCACAGAACCTGCCTTCTAAACTACAGAAGTGCTGAGAGGAGGAGTTATAGGAGGAGGAGTTAGTACAGGAATCACAGCTTACAAGTAGAAAGGTACCATGGGACATGTAGTCCTTAAAAATTGAACGTAAACAGCAGAGGAGAAGCTGCAAAGCATGCAGTGAATTCAGAAAGTTGTGGAAAGAGATGGCCTGTAGACAAGCAGAATTCACAGAATGAAAGGAGATTTTTCAAGTCAGCTTATATTGAATTGTCAAAAATAATGAATGTTTGTATTGTTATTACAATGCTGATGTTATAAAATGAACGTGTATGCTGTGACCATAGATTTCCATCGTAGCAGAACTGCAGCCAAATACAAGTAACCCATTAAAAAAGAAAATAAGCAGCATATCCACCTTTGGTTTAGAGATTTCCCACACAGTACATTTTTCTGCTGCTAGATGACCTCAGTCAGAATGGTGGCATCATTCATCCCATTCCCTTTAGAGCCAAGGTTGTCCTGGACCCACCGCAGTCTGTACATAGGTAGTGAATAGCTCATCTCTCTGTCACTCTGCTTTCTACTCCTGTCAGCATGCTTCTTGTCAGCACAAGAAACTGATTGGCCCCTTGCACTGCAACTTTCTCTCTCATGGATTGGTCAAATTCAGGTACTTACACTGCTTGGATTTAGAAAATACATTTTTGATGTATTAATGAGTATGCGGGGGGGGGGGGGGGGAGAAGATAATAGAGTTCAACTTTAACCCTTCGCAGACATAATTCCATTGATGCCAACACTTCAACATTCTGCGGTAGAAGTAACTGAATATTTCCCAAGCACTTGGGGGTTTTTGTAAATAAAATGCTACTTCTTACCCTCATCTGAACCCATTTTAGGTTTTATTTACTATGAATACAATTTCTGTTGAATCGCATCGCGGCAGAGCTAAACAAACATAACCTTACACATTTCATGCTAGCGATGTTTGTCAACATGAAGCTTTCCTTACACTGCAGTCTTTCACATCCCGCTAAAAGGACCCTGTTTTATGAGACCCGATGAGAATGACACATTGTGGTCCTGCACTCAGAGGCTTCCCATTGACAGAGCTCATTTCACAAACAAGGCTTAGTGTTGTCTCTTCTGCTGAACACACTGCAGAATGAGCGAGCAATTCAGCGCTCCACAACCGTGCCAACCCGCACAGCTGGAGAGGCACGCAGGGCCAGGTGGTGGTGGAGCAGATGCAGGTCAGTGTAAAAGTTTAAATGCTCTTAGCATTAGCATTCCCCATTTCTAATGGTAGAATGTTAGTGAAGACGTAGGAACAAATCAAGAAAACATTGGCCAGCGCCATCTTTGATGTTGTGCTACGCACGTGCCTTGTTCAATCTATGGTAAACACAGGGCTGAATGTTCCACAAGCAGCACATACTATGGTATCGTTCAATGGGTCCAATTGGGGTGGAGCTCCAGCAAAACTTTTTTTAGCTTTGAATAGTGTGGAAAGGGGATAACCTAACCCAAGGGATAAGAATGGTGGTCAGCTTACTATATAGGGAGAGATATAGGGGACCTAAATTGCGGCCTCTGAGATCACCTAAGGACTGCAAATAATATTCAGTGAATGCCATGCTACAGAAAACTGCAAACAGACAACATGAGATGATCAGAGACTACAGTCTTGCTACAGAAGATGGTCAGGGACTATTATGCATACTACAAGAGATTGTCAGAGACAGCAAGAGACTACAGGCATGCTACAAGAGATGGTGAGAGAGTATAGGCATGCTACAGGAGATGGTCAGAGACTATACACGCTACAAGAGATGGTCAGAGACCACAGGCATGCTAAAAAAAGACAGCAAGAGACTGCAGGCATGCTAAAGAAGATGGTCAGAGACCACAGACATGCTAAAAAAAGACAGCAAGAGACTGCAAGCATGCTACAGGAGACGGTGAGAGAGTACAGGCATGCTACAGAAGATGGTGAGGGACTATAAACGCTACAAGAGATGATCAGAGACCACAGGCATGTTAAAAAAGACAGCAAGAGACTGCAGGCATGCTACAGCAGATAGTGAGAGAGTACAGGCATGCTACAAGAGATGGTTAGAGGCTACAAGCATTCTAAAAGAGATGTTCAGAGACTACAAGCATGCTGCAGAAGATGGTCAATGACTACAGGCATGGTACAAGAAATGGTCAGAGACTATGGGCATGCTACAGGAGAGGGCCAGAGATTGTAGACAAGATGTATGATTTGTTGGAGACTAAGACAGGCCATACATTATGCAGTTTTAGACTTTGGGTTGAAGAAAAGCAAATTGCTTGATTCCCCCATCTCCATACCCCATGAGGCCCCTTTCACACGGGCGTCATCTGTTCAGTCACATTTTTTTAACAAAAGTATAAACAAAAAATGTTTTTTGCATAAAAACAGACATAAACAGAAAGATTGTAAACGGATGGCATCCATTCCATTTTAATGGATCTGAACGTTGGTTGTCCCATTTAAAAAATCCAGACCTTAATGGATATGGATGTAGGTGGATGTAAATGGATGATCATTCATTTACATTCACCGTAGACATACAATCAGGTTCAGTCTGGATCCGTCTGAAAAACTGATAGACTAACCTAGACTGAATGTCTGTGTGAAAGGGGCCTTATGCTTTGCATTATTTTGTGGAAATAAAGGTGGATCAAGGCTTTGGAGTGCAGCCATCTGGACTTTCAGTTTTAGGTACAGCACTGCAAGCTGGGCTGCCTCTCGATCGGAGTATGTGAGGTGTGAAAGAGAGTGGGCCAACCTGGAGCAGTGTTTCATTGTTAAAACTCTAGCACAGAAAAAAGCAATATAGTGTGAATAAAATAAATCAAATTGACAAATTTGAGGATTATTCTTCCTTTACTAGTAAGCAACAAAACACAGATTACTGTCTGCAGGGGCCCCGGTATGCACACAGTATGCACCAAATGGCCTCATGTGACCCCCCCCCCCCCCCTGCAGGTCGGGCACCAGGGGGTTATAACCTCTGTTACATTTATATTGCTATCTGTGTCCATACTGAAGAGGTTTGCCCTCACTTCCTGTACTGAAAACACTTCAGTCAGGAAGTGAAGGGAAATGTCTTTAAATCACACCTTTGATTAATGCCTCTACGACCCCACTGGAAGGGTTATCGTCTACTTTTCTGGTGACAGTGGTAACATTTTGAATTTCCCCTCATGCTCTGTCCCTTTGACAGCTTATTTTTTTGCTGTCTGTATCTCATTGGGGGATTTCCCTTGACTTCCTGTTTCTGAGGCCCCACAGGAAGTGAGAGGAAATCTCCCAAAACTCTTATACATTGTATCTCTGGAACAGGTGTCTCAGTTGGAAAAATTAAATATTTACTATCATCTCATTTGTTCTGGTAACAAATCTTTGGATTTCGAATTTCCCCGCATTTTCTGTAGCAGAGACACTGACCAGCAGGACATTAAGGGGGGGGGGGGACTCTCCCTAGCGGGGGCACAGTCAGTGCTGATGTCACAGAATGTCTAACTGTTCTGAGCCGCAGATCATCTTTGTTTGCTAGGACACCGGCGGCTGAGCTGCACAGTATCATTGGTTGCTAAGACATAGGTGGCCGGGCCATACTTCATCATTGGTTGTTATGGTGCAGTGGGTTGCCTGGGTGCAGAACATACATACTCCTGAACATGCACTGAGAATGGAGTCCAGGCTCAGTGTTGCCCCCACCTTGTCTCCATGAGTGCTGCCCAAGGTCGTTGCCTGTATTGGCCTCATGGGCACCACTGACCTGTAAGAAGCTATGACTTAATAACATTCTTGAAGCCACCACATTTAGGTGTCTTCAGAAAGATGCTTTTTACTATGCTAGTGACATGCTGAAAACAGGCAAGTTGTCTTTAAACTCCTTTTTTCAAGTAACAGGAGAAACAGAGGGGAAGTACCAGCATCCCTTTATACTAGGCAAACAAGGAAGTAGGGTTCAACTATTTGGGATTTTTAAGGTACTGAATAGAGGTCAACCCAATTGATTAGTGATCTGTTTTATTAGAACCCTGTTAAAGCTTTTCTCAACCTTTTGTTTTTTATGTAATCTTTATTTTATTTTAAAAGGTAGAATATCTATACAGAAAAATGAAGCAAATTACCCCAGACATAATAACAGTGGTACATGTGTTTCACAGCATATAACATATTTGACCAACCGTTAAATGGGAGCAAAAGCATGAGGGTGCTCATAAACACTGACATATTTCTCCTCTGTAACCAAGGTCTATCCATCGGCGGATGCACTCCAGTGGAAGAGAAAATGGGTATAAAAAACAGTTTTTTTACAAGAGGGACTAGTCAGGAAAAGCATCTACCAAGGAGGACCTGGGGCACACCAAATGGGCAACTTCAACGGGCTAGGGTACCCTCAGATACTAAGTCACATCCTGTAGTATAGAGTACTCAGCTACTGTGTAGCAAACACAACAGTAATACATTTTTCAACCTTTTCAACTCAGAGGAACCCTTAAAATAACGTTCCTGTCTCAGGGAACCCCTGCTAAAAATTACTATATCTACAACTCATAATACATTAGTGTGATGATCGGTGGGAAGAATGCTCCTTACACTTGTGGTCATTGGGAAGAATTACTCCTTACAGATAGCTAAAAAGATAATTGGTGTCAGTGAGAACTTATCTGAGAGGCAGAAATTGCTCAAGGAACCCCTAGCAACCTCTGAAGAAACCCTAAGGTTCCATGGAACCCTGATTGAGAAACCCTGTTATAGATCATAAACCATAATTAAAGGCTGACATAGTCCTAAGGAATGCCTTATTACATACATCTTTCCATTACCCCATAACACCATTAATATTATCACACTAATGTGTTATTATGAGTTGTAGATATAGTCATTTTTAGCAGGGTTCCCTGAGACCGGAAAGTTATTTAGATTTTGTGAGAATTTCAGAGACTTGGTTTAACAGCACTCATGATTGGCTGGCAACCATTCAAGGATATTCCCTATATCGCAGAGAGGGGAGGGGTATGTTTGTATATCAAGAATGATGTGCAAGTAAACGTGAGGGACGACATCACTGAGCGGAGCAAGGAAGGAGGTGGAATCTTTATGGGTAGACTTTCAAAGGGAGGAAACCAAAAGGAAAGTAATACTGGGAGTATGCTATAGGCAGGAGAGGAGGGGGAGGCGGACCTTCTGTCACAATTTGGAATGGCAGCAAGGATGGGAAGTGTCACTATAATGGGGAATTTAAATTATCCAGATATATACTAGGCGGGAGGAACTGCGTATTCATCTAAGGCTCACCATTTCCTGAACGTCTTGCAGGACAGTTACATGGGTCAGATGGTAAATGCACCAACAAGAAACGAAGCACTACTAGAAATACTGATTACTAATACACTGTATGCAGAATTATTAGGCAATTGAGTATTTTGACCACATCATCCTCTTTATGCATGTTGTCTTACTCCAAGCTGTATAGGCTCGAAAGCCTACTACCAATTAAGCATATTAGGTGATGTGCATCTCAGTAATAAGGAGGGAAACTTTCAGATGGGTATTTCTAAGGTGGAGGAAGGAACGAGGCGAGTCACTACAGCAGGGAGTGCAAATGAACGTGTAGTAAGAACTATATGTTTGTATGGGGAGGGGAGAGACGCTATATCCCTTATAGGAACTTACCAACGGTCGGTTAGTACTCACGACAATTTGGTTCAGAGACTTTAAGAGTGTTTTAGATTTATTGAAAGGCCAGAGTCCCTTGGGACGATTTTTACTGATATAGATGTTGAGTATT